>JAQHUG010000009.1:1720053-1735013 GCA_028555095.1 Dicrostonyx torquatus | reverse complement strand
ACACACACACACACACACACACACGACAGGTTAGTAAAAAACACTTTCTTTTATCTACCAAGGAAAGATTCAATAAATGTTTGAAAATGAAAACACAACAACACATCTATCGTAGAGGAAACTAATTAATCTCCGGTGTGATTTGGTAAATTCCACTAGCTGATAGTAAGATTTTTAAAGGATAAAGAATTTAACACCTACCTTTGGGCATTTTGAAATAATGTTAGGATTATTTTGAAATTACTCCTTGATCTATGGCATAAGGCCTTTTAATTTGACTGAAGCACATGGTGTATATTGTAACAAATATATGTGAGAGTTGTGAATTCTTTGAAGATGTTGGAATTTATGAATCGGACTGAATATGTGAGACTCTGAGGCAGGTAGGGTGATAACTCAGGGCACTCAGCTGCAGTGAGCGTGTAGAAAAGCATGTATACTCTTGAGCAGTACAGGCATTTCGGGGTTTCAATGTTGGGTATAAATAGATACTGAAAAAAATGCAAAGACATTGATTTACTCATTATGCATGACTACAGAAAATCATGGGATGTTGCACCTTCCGGGGGGAGGGAGTTACGCATTGCATTTTCAGACAGAGAGCCAAGATATCGTTAGCAGAATCTCAGTCCCAGCATGCCTTAGAGGACATGTTCGATCTCACTCCAGTGTCACCGTGTCCTGTACGTTCTAAAAGCCTCAGTGCAGACCTAGTTATTGTCCTCAATTTTTACTAGAATTTTGAGTGCTCTATGGATTCCACTGATACTGGCTCTACATGTACCTTAGCGCAGCAGGTCCCAGCCTTCCTAACGCTATGGCGCTTTAATACAGTTCCTCGTATTGTGGTGACCCAAACCATAAAGTTATTTTTGTTGCTGCTTCATAACTGTAATTTTACTACTACTATGGATCATAATATAAATGTCTGATATACAGCTCCTGTGAAAGGGTCATTTGACCCCCATGTTGAGAGCCACTGCCTTAGCTACCTCTGCTACAGGGGCTAGATTTTAGCTGTTCTTTCTGCTTCATGGTAGCATTTGGCCTCTGACCCAGCCTGGTATGTCCCACGGTCACCTCCACAGTGCCTACCCTCTTCCCATGCTCACTGCATTGCTCTTGCTCTCTTCTGAAACTTCAACAAGGGCTCTGGCTTCTCATAGCTTGTTCTTCCCAATTGAGGAAGAACACCTATGTTTTCCCACAGCTGTTACTGAGAATTTATGTTAACTTTGGTTGCTGTGATAAACACCCAAGATTGGTAACTCAAATCACTCATAAGGAGACACATATATTTTAGCTCATAGTTTGAGAGTGTGGGGTCCATGGTCACTTGACACCATGGCTTTTGGGCCTGTGGCAGTGCAGACCATCGCAGTAAAAGCTGGTGTTTGAAGAAAGTCCCACCAAAGGACTTCTAGGGCACACCCGCAATGGTTCAACTTGCTGCCACCAAGACAGGACCCACTACCTCAAACATCTAGCAACTCACGAAACATGACAAGGGGATGGCCAGCACATGGCTCAAACTGTAACAGCAATGAAATATTTGTGTGAATAATCAGCTTTCAATGTTTTTCCTGTTTCTTTGACAAGGTGCCATTTCCATTATTCATTTTCCCCACTGACTTCAAGTATCCTCTCTGTTCAAGTTGATTAGTGATTTCTGGAACTCATTACAGAATACTGTACAGCATCCTGGCCATTGCTTCCCTGATGCAGGGCTAATTAAAGGCCTGTTTATGCCTCCCAAGAGGAGGCAATGTGTCAAAAAACTTTTCACTGAAGATTATAATCAGTTATCTGGTGAACAGCCTCCACGTTTTCTTATTTATTATTTTGCATGCATGCACATATTTGTGTGTGGGTAGTATGCCCTCATGCACGTACCCTCTTTGCCATATTTCCTTCAGGCAAGGTCTTTCCTTGATCCTGGTTCCTTTTTCTTTTATTTTTATTTTCATCAAGTCATTCAGCTAGGAAGTCCCCGAGGTTCTACCCTTTTTTCTATCTTAGCCCCATAGTCCTGGGGTTCCAGGTGTGTGTGTGTGTGGTACATCTGGCTTCTTTCATTGGCACTCAGAATCTGAACTCTGAACTCAGGACTTCACGTTTGTCAAATAAGGTCTTTTACACTCTTCGATATCTCCCCAGGGCTGTTCCCATATTTAACTTAATTTTATTTCTGATACTACTTTAATTCATTAGACCCATTTATTATTTGACATTAAAAAATAAGATTGTTTTTTATTGTAAAAATTCATGCCATCAAGGCTGCCTCCTGGGGTTTAAAGTACTGTGAAAAGTCATGAAAATGGACCGGAATCCAGCAAGGGCCCCAGGGTTGGGCTTTTACAAACGGTAGTTCTCATAAGCCAAATGCTGGCTTTCAGGTTATCTAAGGAGACTCACGTCTCAGTCTTTAACTTTCTTTCTCTTTAAATAAAAAAAATCAAATCTATTTCCAGCAGAGCTGCTTAGCAAGCCTTGCAAGACACACTGGGCTCTTCCCTCACTGAGGACTTTCCCAGGGGAGGATTTTTGGTCTTCTTGCCTTTGCACGGGAGTGAGGCTCAGTTTGGGGTACCCCAATTATGCTAGATATGTCAAGCCATTCAGGTATAGTTCAGGTCAGTATTTGCCAGTGTTTGCAAAGTCCAGTTAAACAGATGGCTGTTATTGTTTTGGCAGCTGAAAGGTGACTTCTTTGTTGAGAAGTCAGAGAAGTTTCTACACATCCAGCCACGAAGAAAGTAGGGTCAGGCAGCCTGTTTTCAAGACTTCATGCAGTGTTGCTGTGACATCGGTGACATTTTTGTTTAATTATCCCCATCTTTTCCTGGCAGTTACGACCTTTCGATGAGCACAGCCAGAAGGATGTCAAAGGGAGGACACACTGCAGATTCTCGTGATGTCATTATTGCTTGATGAGTTTGGTTGTTTGGATGGACTCTAGCGTTTCTATGTGAAATAGACGTGACTCCCTCAGGCAGGGAGCTCGATACTCATTGCCCCTGGGCAGCGTGCTGTGGGTTCAGAACCTGAGCCGTAAAGCTGCTCACAGCCAGCATCATCAAAAGATGACAACAAAGCTTACCCTGCTCTTCCCAATCAGCTGAACTGCAGCAGTGCAAACCCCATCTTTAGAACACTCTAGTGATGTGAATTAAAAATTAAAAGAAAAACTGTGCCAATAATTTTTATTATTTTTTAAATGTCATGTGTGAACTTGTATTTACATCACTTTTCCTATGTTTCTGCTGGATCCATTTCAAACTGATAGACTCCTTTCTCTAATTGTCATTCTATTCTCTCTCTCTCTCTCTCTCTCTCTCTCTCTCTCTCTCTCACACACACACACACACACACACACACACATGAACAAATTCATAAATGTAACCTGTTGAGGTCATTCAGTGTTGCTCCTATATCTATGTATTTTGGGTTGACCATTTGGCATTGGTTAGCTGACTAGGGAGCTCATCCCTGGGAGAGATTGGTATTTTCTCTCTCTCTCTCTGTCTCTCTCTGTCTGTCTCTCTCTCTCTCTCTCTCTCTCTCTCTCTCTCTCTCTCTCTCTCTCTCTCTCCCTCTCTCATGGGTAGTCCTTAATTATCCATAACTCTCATAGCTCTTCATCTAGAAACAGAGTCTTGAGAGATTTTTTTCCCTACACTCATTGGTGTATCAACCAGTTCAAGACTTGTTTTGATAGGTGTATTGTTGAGACTTACTTGATGGCTGCAGGTTCCCTGTCTTATATGTAAGACATGATCTCACAGTAGACACCCTGGTCCTCTAATTTTTTCAATATTTCTGCCCCATCTTTGACAATATTCCTTGAGACTTAGGTGTAGGGATTATTTTGTAGATGGATCAATTATGTCTGGGCACCCTGTGTTCAGTTGTTCTCTGGTTTTTGATTAGTTATGCCTTTCAATAATGGGTTCTCCATCTGTCACAACACAATAATAAATCCAAGCTTCTTTACTGAGGGACAGGAACCACCCTTGCTAGGCTGGACCTGGGCATAGGCCTCCAAGGTGAGGAGGCTAGATGTGGCGCAGGTGGGCTAAGGTCAATAGAATAGACAGGAGCAGAGCACAGGCTGTGCACCCCAGTCTGAAGCTGGCGGTGGGAATAGTGAGGACAGAGTAGATCACACTCCATTGGTTAGCTGGCAATGAGAACAGTGGATCAGACACCATTGGTTCTATGCTAGTTCCTTCAGCAAATACCTTTTGAGCTGGAAGCTATTGTATTTATATTCTCCTATCTTGAGTAAGCATCTTGTGGATTAAGATATATACAGGTACATTGTTGTGGGCTAGAAGATTTCTTCTTCTCACTCTGTTTTCTCTCACTCTGCTCAGCCAGAGTAGACATGTGGTTGATTTGTTGGATAAGTATTTAAGCCTTCTAACATCTGGACCTCTTGTAGAAGAGAACCACCTATGCTTCCTTTTTAAAGTCATATGACAAGTTTTAGCCTTTCAGCTAAATCTATATAAAGACTGCTTCTGGAATGGCAATGGAGGCAGAGCTGCAGAGACTAGGATCAGTTTCACAGAGCTACGCAATCAGGAGAAGCACATGCATTCTGGTTTAGGCTAGTCTGATGATACTGGTACTTGATGCCACAGCTTCCATTCTGCTAATGTGACTGATGTCCTCTATTATACTCTGTATTCCTTTGCTTTCCTAAGGTAAGTGTACAAACCATGAGATATGCTGCTTTACTCCTCTTCCACATAAACGTTTGCTTAGTTATCACTCCTTCTCTCCCTTTCTCCTTCCCACCCTGCTTCCTTTCCCACAATGCTCTTCCTCACAAGGTCTCATGCATAGTCTGTGCTGGCCTGATTCTTCTTTCAGCCTCCTGAGCAGTGAGTTTCAGCTCACACTACCATGGTCAGCTCAGTCACTCTGATCCTTATGGCTCACTGGAACCTAGGAAAACGGGTCACAATTCTGCATCCTCTCAGCTTACCCTGATCATAGGCATTTCTACCTGCTTTGGAATAACTTTTGGTTCTTGCTGCCATAGCTTCAGTTTTGCATTGCTGACTTCATTGTAACATCTTTTTTGCTGTTGTTTGTTGGTTTGTTTTTTGAGACAGGGTTTCTCTGTGTAGCTTTGGTGCCTGTCTTGGAACTTATTCTGTAGACCCGGTTGGCCTAGAACTCAGAGATATTTGCCTGCCTCTGCCTCCCGAGTGCTGGGATTAAAGGTGTGTGCCACCATCTCCAGGCTTCATCATAACATCTTGTACATCAAAAACTCAGAGTATGTTGCAGATAACAATTGTTGAATGCAAGATATTTCACCAAATGTTTCATATATAATAGTCAATCAATAAATTATTAGTTCAGTGAATGATTAAAGGTGGAGACATATTTTTACCACTTTCAAACTAAACTGATCTCTGGTGAAATCTTGTGCCACATACCATATAACTGACAGCTTCTCTATCTTTTGTCAATGGCCTACCTACATTAGAGGCAAAATAGTCTTGGTTTATACTTTCTTTTCTTTTAAAGGGATAAATTCTGTGTCTTGCTGAAAGAACCACTTATATCTAGTGGCTTATGTATGTTCCCTTTTCAGTTTGAATTGGAGTTCTGTCATTTACAGTTGGACCCTGATGAGTGTTGTCAAAAAGATGAACACATATTTGCTCTGCTTTACTGAGTCCCTCTGTCCTTCTCCGTCCCTACGACATTGTCAGGTTATCAAGATCGTTGAAGTTGAGATTATTAAAGCCACTGATCGGATAGTATAAGGCAATGTTTTGATTGCCACTCTACTAACTTTCCTCTTAAAGAAATTTCCAAAGCCTCTTTGAGGGTCTTCAAGTATCTCCTAGGAAAATATTTGGACATTGTATATAGCTTAGGTTGTGAGACCACAGTCACCAGTCCAGTAGAAGCATGGTGAGCTCAGTCATATGAGCACAAACCAAAGCCACAGAGATAGTAATCTGAGATCTGCTGCCGTAGGATGTTCCAAGAACTTATTTTAAATTCATTGTTTTTCATCCTCCAATCCAGGCAACTCAGTGTCAAAAAGCGCATGTGAAATACAATGAATACATCCATACTTCATGGCTTCTACTCCTTCTTCTAAAGTTTTTTTTTCTTTTTAAAACTCAACAAGACCAGCTTTCTACTAAGGTTTTACATTTTCAGTCTTGATGTATATAATAAGACATATTCTATATGTATATACTAAGTAATGCACCCATGATCATATTTGAATTTTAACAACTGTAAACTTTTGGTGCATTTTATTTTTAAATGAGAATGCTATTATTAATTTTTTCTTATTTTGAACCACAACCATGTGCATTTATTTCTCGACTTTGACCCTGACAATCTACCTGGAGACCTCAGCACAATCTTCTCCAGACGCTGATACTATGTAATGTTTTCTCTATCATTGGGTTTATTTAATTAGCTATCCTATTTCAGTTAAGTAAACTGCATTTCTGGATGTACATAGCACAGTCTGTTATAAAGGTAATGGGAGGAATTGTCAACAAACATCTCATACTTCTTGTGCACTGTATTGGCAGCATGTCACCTGCACTGGGGATGGCCGCTATTATCCAGCTGATTTAGTTTGCTGTTTTGGTGTGAGTGAGTTCAGCAGCCTGTCACCATGCTAATATCCTTAGCTTGGGGTCAGACTGGCCCACAATGTATTACTGTTTTACATACCACACACGTGTGCTACAGATGGACATTTTTAATTTCAGAACTCAAGTGCAATAAATCCCACACATTACTATTTGGCTGAGATTAAGTGCCAGGAGGCTATCACAGAAAACCCATCAGTCAAGTTCATCTCCGACCAGACAGCAGTGTTCCTGTGGCAACAAGACAAACCTTTGTTATGCCTTCTCATGGGACACAGGACCCGTTCTCTCTGTGGGAAGAATGTAAATCTAGTTCACTGGCTCACATTTGCTCACAAGCTGTGCAAAAGAACTCAGGGCCTATCCTCCCTCCCTCCCTCCCTGTCTCTTTCTTTCCCTCCCTCCTCCTCCTTCCTTCCCTTTTCCCTTCCCTTTTATTTAGCATGTAACCCAGGTTGGCCTTACACCTATAATCCTCCTGTCTCAATCTTGCTGTACCCCCATTCCCGGCTTCTAGACCCTAGATGATTTATTAGCTTATAAACCATATTGCATTATGATTTGATGGGAGAGAATATTCCTGACATAGGACAGCCGCTTGATAAGTATTTGTTAGACGAATGTATAAGTGAATGAATGGGATAAACAGTATCAGACTTGGTTGACTTGGTTGTCTAAATGTGTAATACACATGTATGTTTCAGAATGCTTAAAAATATGGTATGAAGCATAGCTAGGGTTCTTATATCATAAACATCCGACAGGGATCAATAAGAGCCATAGGAGCATATCTCCACCCATCTTCTGAGATGGCAATAATGAAAAGGTGACCAGAAAGCTCTCTCACAAGGATATGGAAGAGCTGGAGTCCTTAGACACAATTTAAGGTTTATGTGCCCATTTTAAACATTTAATGATGGTTTAGAAAATTATGGAGGATATGTTTAACTGTTTATCTCCCATTCTTATTGCAGTACACATGGTACTTAGCGTGATCCATGAAATACCCTAAAGCCGGGCACAGTCTAGATATTCCACACAGTATGTGTTTGCTTTTTAGCAGTATCAACTGGGAACTTGTTTAAATTGCCAAATTGTGGCTCCTTCCCAAACTTACAGGATCCAAGTTTGGAGTTAAGCAAGATCCTGAAAGGATTCACAAAATCCAAATTGTAAATTCTGGCAGAAAACTTGTCAGCCATTTTTAGCTGATCACAGCTGGGGAGAGGAAAAGCAAGAAGCGAAGTAATTAAGCCTCTGCGACCAAACTGTACCAGCAAATGCAGTGTCAGCTTGCAGGCAAGCTGAGGTAAACAGGTGCAGGGAGAAACAGCAAGGAGAGGTGGCATGGGAGTGCAAACCTTTGGTCATATTGTTAGGTTTGTGTTCTGATCACCATTCCCTTTCTGATACTTTAAAATCACTTACTGAGATTTTGTCCATATAACCTGAGTGATATAATCTGGCTGGATTTTAGTATATTCCCAGATTAAACAACTTTTTTTTAAAATGTACTTCTACTGTTCTACAAAGAAACTCCTCTATCCATTATTACTAAGTCCCCACTCTTTCCTACACCCACCATCCCAGACAAAATGGGCACCAATCTGCCCTTTTGTGTCTCTGGTTTTGTTCACTAGAATTTTCGTGTGTGTGGGATCTGCTAATACACATGATCTATATCTAGTTTTCTTTATGTCTTCAAAGTTTAGGCACTTTACAGAATCTATTAGTAACTCATGACTTTTTAATTGCTGAATAATGTCAGATAATAGAGATAAAAATTTTGTTAGTTCAGTCATCAGTTGAGGCAAACTTAAATCATTTTTAGTTTATGGGTACTATGAATAATAATTGCCATGGAAAATTAAGAATACGATTTTTTTGTGGGTGTATATTTTCATTTCTTCTAGGTATACCTGTAAGAATGGGATTTCTGGGTAATATGACAACTCTGCTTAAAATTTTGAGAAATCTCTAGGGAGTGGTGGCACATGAGGTGATGGCAGGCAGATCTGTGAGTCTAAGGCCAGCTTTGTGTACAAAGGGAGTTCCAGAATAGCCAGGGTTGTTCCACAGATAATCCTACCCTGACACACACACACACACACACACAACTGAAATGGAGGAGTAGTAGATGGGGTGGGGGGAAAAGGAGGTGGGGAACTGGGATGAGAGGAGGGAGGAGAAACTACAGTCAGGATGTAAAAAAATAAATGAATAAATAAATGCAAAAACTCCTGGTTTAATGGGTGGATAAAATAATGAATTGAGGAGATATTGTGCAATCATTTTGAGCCTTATAATTATGAAATAAAGACTGATATATTGAAATTAGGTAATATAACTTCCTCAAAAAGTAAAGAAATAATTCAAAAGGTAAACAATTGTGTACTGAATTGTTCAACAACTTGTGGGCAACTGTCTTCTGGATATATAATCTTATCCATCCATCCATTTGTGAAGTACTGTTGAGCACCTTTTATAGTTATACATATATAAATACTATATATATATATATATATATATATATATATATATATATATATATATGCACACACACATATGCATCCCCACTTTCTGATGGTTTAAACTGACAAGTTATTCAGTTCCATATACCTGTTTTGGTAGTTCTCAAGTTAAAGTTTTGATTTCATAAGACTCTTCAGAGAGTCTTTCTCTTTCAGAGGAAGTATGCTGGTATTTTCACTCAGGTTTTTGTTTGGGGGCCTTTCACACTTTAGCATAAATACATCTGCGATAAGTAATTGCCTTTGAGGTTCACGTCTCACGGAATTAGAATACATGCTTTCTTTATGTCGAGTATTTACTGTCATTCTAAAGACATTCTATGTATTTGACAGTAGAAAGCCTTGAACAAATTTGATTTGGCCTCCACGTTCATGGAGGTCATGGTTAGTGGGCCATGAGGAAGTATAATAAAGTAAATCATCAAATGCTGAACTGGGATAAGCATTGTGAGGAACAGTTAGGGAATACAACTCACACACCACTCATGCACTCAGAAGGACAATTTAGGTGTCTGAGTGATCCAAGAACATGATAATTAGTCAAAGACTAAGACCAAGAATAAACAATCATCCAAGTAATGAGTGAGACAGGAGTGTGAGGACCTCACGGTAAATTAAATCAGGGGACTGTCATGGGCAGAGACTTTTCAGAACTCTCGGCATCACTTAATGCAATTTTCCCTGCTCACATGTCATGATTGGTCTTTATGCACTGGGATGGAATCCTCAAAGAGTTCTCTAAATGGACCCTCCATTGCCTCAGCAGTTGTGCGGTAGATGTGAAGCATGTTGGGATAGTTTCTTTGTTGGTTCACATTTCTATAATAAGGGACCACAGACTATATGACTTGTAAACAACAAAATTTTCTCAGAGTTTCGCTGTGCATCAATATCTGAGATATGGCACTAGTATGGTCAAGTTCTGGTGAAAGTATTACTCCAGTCTGCAGATGGGCTACTTTCTGATTGCATATTCTCATGGTAAAACGGGACTGAGACAGCTTTCTGATGCCTTTCCTACAGAGGCACCGATATTATTCTCCTGGACCAACCTTTACAAACTAATCACTTCTCAAGGGTCCCTCCTTTTGATACCACTGAGATATATATTTTTACATGTGAAATTTGTGGAGGAGGACACACATTTTTGCCATTTTCTACAAAGTAAGGGTATTTCTGCTGATATAATTTAGTGCAGATTTATTTTATTGCCTTGAGCTGACCTCCCATTAGATCCTCAGTCTTTATTGAAATGTTTGATTATTTGAGCAGTTGTAAACATTTAAGTTTGGAGCCTAAATTGTAGGTATTAAATATATCCTAGCTAATCTTGAAGGATTTTGGTTATTGTTCAGAGTAATTTAGAGATGTGTAAAAGACATCTCTAAATACCAAATACTAAGACCATATTTATCCCAGTTATGTATTTTTTTCCTGGAAGAATCACATATATGGGAAAGAGCAAAACGTTAAAATGAGAACAAACTATGAGACTTCAGCCATCTATTATGCCAACCATCAACTGTCTTCACATCGAATATTTCACAACTATTTGAATGCCAAAGTTAGGTTGATTTGGTTATTGTATATAAATGTCTATGTGTTTTTCCAACAGCATCAAGAAGAGATTAAAAAAAAGTGTTTAGATAGTGAAGTGTTTCTAGGGAATGTAGGCCTACTGTGTGTGTCATACCTTGATGATTCTCCAGATGACTTGTGAGAATGTCCAGTGTTCCCATGTACACTGGAAAAACCAACAGGCATGAGCTTATATTCAGTCTGGACATTGCTAGGCACTTGCCACAATCTTGGCCCAAATGGGATTTCTGGGAGGTATATTCAGGAGACAACACTGAAGTTTTCCATGTCTAGGGGCCAAATTTTGCTTCATGGAATCAGACTCTGGAGTGATTCAATATTGGTGAATCTGTGCTCTCTACCACAGAGCAAGACCACATCTAAGTGGCTAACCACAGACACATGAGAACCAAGCCCATTCTGAGAGTTCTCTGGGGGATATTTCACAAGTTCAGATATTCATTCCTGTGTCACATGACTTTCTTATTAAGGAGGTCTTCCTTGTTCTCGATCTCTTAATTCTAAGGCTCAGCCTGCTTTCATGACTACATTTCAGGAGAGATGAGAAAAACTCACTGGCTAATCAGAGGCATTAAAACTCCCCCCCCCTGCACTGCTCACTTCACAACATAATTTCAGCTTCTCTGATTAAAATATATTCACCTTATTATTTTTAGAGATCATAATGACCACAAAGCCTGTTCCAGTTTGTGTTGGGAAAGGCTTTTCCCCCTTTTATTGGAAATATTTTCTTTTCTTACATAATATATCCTGATAATGGCTTCCCTTCCCTCTACTCCTCCAGCAGCGGTTTAAAAACATCCCATAAGAAAGTGGGCTCTTTTTCTTTTGCAAGCTAATATTCTTTCTTCCTCACCTAAATGAATTTCCCCTCATGTAATTAGAACAATACTTAGCTTTCCAAAAAACACAATTGAGAAAGTAAGGCCCCATAAAAGTATGGCTATTTGGAAGAATATGGTAATTGTTAAGAGGAAGTTAAATTGTTATTATTTAAAGTCGTGAGAATGAGAATAAGATCATGCTGGACTTTTTCCATTCCTCTCCAGCAAGCTGGTTCTACACCTACCTGCAATTCTGTCAGCAGAGGCTGAACACAGTGGGGCTTTTGATCATTCTTGGTTTTGGTTCAGGGTTTCTGGTGATGTGAACAACAAATTATTATAGCTTTATTGATTCTAGAACAAGACAGCAAGACTCGTAAATTCTGCCGGCTTGAAGTTACCATGAGTACATTCTACAGCTCTGTCCAAAGTATACTTCTCAAGAGTAGAGGGCCATAGCATGGCTTGGGGTCTGTAAGTTGATTGTTGTGCCCAGGGTGTTACTGGTACTGCCTAGTTGAGGGCAAGGTGGTCTACAGCAGCCTGGAGCTCATATGGGTTCTGTCCCCCATATGCACTGCCCAGTTGCATGAGCACCCTGATTCTCGGCAACAGCAGGATATCTGAGATGAGTCTCAGCCATATTCTAGTATTTATGGAACTGAACTGAGTGTCATGTGCAGCCAGAGGCAACAGCAGCTGCCCCATGTCATGATCACCCTGACTTTGAAAAATAACAAGATATCTGAGATGAAGAATGGTTCATTATCTGGATTAAGTCTTCTCAAAAGACTTCTGTGGTCTGTGCTGCCTCCTGAGGCCATGTTGATGTCCATGATCAGTGCTGCCAAGGGAGACCACGTGGATGTCAGCATTTTGGGCTGCCCCCAGAAACCAATTGGGAGTTCATTATCCATGCTGCCATTGGCTGCTATGGGCAAGGAAGCTTCTTTTGTAGACTGCAGACTCATAACTGAGAATGAGGGACATCGAAGGCTTCTGCAACAATGTCACCCCTCCCACAAAAAGAAACAGTCCAGACAGAATGCTAATGAAGAGTCCTTAAAAATTGTGATAAAGATGCCTAAATGTAGCTCTTCATAGTTGATGGCTTCTGTTGGGGGTGGCGTGGGTAAGGAGGGAAGAACTCAATGTTCTTTAAAGAGCTGGCCACATAGAATTTGATCATGCTCCAATGAATATATGGGCAACACAAATTTGAAATGGTGTTTTGTTTCTTTATTTTGTTTATTTTTTCTTTTTTGGGGCAAGGGTAGGGGAAAGGCACAAGGGTGGAAGGGTGGACCTGGGAGGAATAGGAATTGAGTGTAAGAAACTTCTAAACTACCAAATAATTAATAAAGTATATATGTTGTATGTTTGTGTGTTGGAGGAGGCCACTTGGTTCCTGGCTGCTTAGCCCCAAAATAATCACACAGAACCATATTATTTAAATCAGTGCTTGGCCCATTAGCTTTATCTTCTTATTGGCTAACTCTTACATCTTAATTTAACCCATCTCCATTAATCTGTGCATCACTACAAGGTCGTGGCCTACCAGCACAATTTCAGCACTTCTGTCTCTAGTGGCAGCTCCATGGCTTTTCTTGACTCTGCCTCCTTTCTCTCAGCATTCAGCTTAGTCTTCCCCACCTAGCTTTGTTCCCCTATAGCTCTACTATAGGCCCAAAGCAGTTCCTTTATTTATCAATCTCAATCAAAGCATACA
Source organism: Dicrostonyx torquatus (assembly GCA_028555095.1). Lineage (NCBI taxonomy): Eukaryota > Metazoa > Chordata > Mammalia > Rodentia > Cricetidae > Dicrostonyx > Dicrostonyx torquatus. The sequence goes on along the minus strand of JAQHUG010000009.1, from coordinate 1,721,689 downwards.
GAGGGAAATCCCACATCATTTGTGTGTGTGTGGGGGGGCAGGGGGAGGAATATTTCTCACCTCCTTAAACATCTTTTTTCTCTATCTGTAACAATAAAATTCAAAGAAAAAGGAAGTGTCAGGTTGAGAGGAAGTGGGAGAATAGGAGGTGTTGGAGGAAGGAAAGGTGAGGGAGAAGTGATGCAGTTTTATTTTAATTAAAATATATTTTAAAAAAAGAAAAGTAACTGAAAAAGTGACAGACATGACTGACTTGGGCTTATAGTATGCAGTGCCTTTTATTAAGGGTCTTCCATAGATCACATAGTTTAGTTCTTTAGCAACATTATCAGATATATAAGCTTCTCCTGTAAGCTTTGTGGATATACAACAGGCATAGGACCTTAGTGGACTTCCCAGCATTTATAGCTAAAATTGCACAAAATAAAGGTTCATTTAATTTTAATTTTAATAATATGCTGATACTGCTAGCGGTGGTGATGGTGGTGATGGTGATGATGATTGTGTGTGTGTGTGTGTGTGTGTGTGTGTGTGTGTGAGAGAGAGAGAGAGAGAGAGAGAGAGAGAGAGAGAGAGAGGGTGAATGTGACACACACCAGCCTCAGTGCATGTGTGAAGGTCAGAGGACCACTTGGAGAAGATGATTCTCTCCACTGTGGAATCTGGGGATCGAACCCAGGCCTTCAGTCTTGGTAGCAAGTACCTCTACCTGTTGAATCAGCTCATTGGCCCACAAAACCAAGTTCTTTGTCTCCTGAGCCATGAAAGTAAGGGTGCTGCCTTCTGTCTTCTGTTCATCAGCTTCCTGATTGATGTAGGTTGGCTATGATAAGTGGTCCCAAAGACTGATTCCCAGAATCACATCTGGTGTAATGTTGCGTTGTAGCTTTTCAGGCAAGAGATGAGATCCATTTCCCTACTTTCTTGGTTTTGTGATTGGATTTTGGCCAATACAATGGAGCAGAACAGCAGCATAGCCCTTGTAAACTCAGGAATTGAAACACCTTGGGTACTCCATTGTTTTTCTCAGGATCCAGACAAGTACATGACAAAGAAACACAACCTGCTGGAAAAAAAATAACTTTTTTTTCCCCAACAAGACTATTCCAGTAATGGGAGAGAAAGTGACCTTAGTCATTAAAAACCACAAAACAGCTTGAAGTCAGCACAAAATTTAAAATCTGAATCCCAAAGGAGGTTAATTTAGGATTTGATTGAATTTCTCAAATTGTCTTGATTCTGAGTATCATAGACTTCTTATTTGTATAGTGGGGTTCAATTAAAGACACCACGAATAGCTAACGGGGGGGACACTGAAGTTTGAGGGTAAAGAAGTCTACTCACAACAGATTTCATCTATCCATAGTTCTTTATTCTTCTTTCTTCAATCTGTCATTCCTCTTTGTTTCTTCTTGTTCTATATTGTCCTTTGTTCTACATTGTTCCTTAGTTCTACCCATTACAAATGTTCCCAGTCATATATACCCTTAGAACCAGCAATTCCCCAGCCCTAGCAAGTTTGAGGGCCAGAATTCTCATGTCCCATAGAAAATCAAATCAGATAAGAGTTTTCTCTCTCTCTCTCTCTCTCTCTCTCTCTCTCTCTCTCTCTCGCACACACACACACACACACACA
>JAQHUG010000009.1:1698364-1715598 GCA_028555095.1 Dicrostonyx torquatus | reverse complement strand
GATTGGTTGGTCAGGGGCAGGATGTGTTTCTTTGGGTCTGGTTTCAGGGCCAGAGTGTGTTTCTCCCACTGGCCCCTTTTATCCATTTGGCTCTAGTTTCAGGGCAGAGTGTGTTTCATTCACTGGCTCTGGTTTCAGGGCCAAAGTGTATTTCCTTGGCTGGCCCTTTTTCCCTACATGTATTATGTAAAGGTTTAGATAAGGCTGAATGACAGATTGCCTCTAACTTGAAGATAATATTGTGTATCAGTCATACATGATCTTCTTGTCCATTGAGTTCAACAAAAAATACAGTCTACTAATGGTTATCAGTGAGCTTTTCTGGGCTTGTAGAGCATCTCCCGATACCATTAAGATAGGGAAGCACTGATTTACCTTTGTTTCTGCAAAGAAAAACCTAATGCAGAAATCCTTTGCAAAGAACTTTTAGGAGAAAATGACTGAGGGAAGCATAAGGTGTCAGGAGAAGAAGCCGAACAAACATAGCATCTGTCTGCACTCAAGTCAGCAAAGTCCCACGGGGAGCCCAGGATTGGGACCTGCTCCACGGAGCTGGTGCCACTTTGATGCAGATGGATCCAGGACTCTCAAAGCCATCTAGGACATCTATGCTTCCATGTGAGTGGCTCTTGAACATCAAAAACTCTGTAGAGGAGGGGGATGCTAGGAGTCATTAACTCTCAAGCACATGGGCGACTGCTCTGGTGGTCTAGTGATGGGAACTTGGCAAGAAACATTTAACTGCGTCTTCTTTCTTTCAATTTACTTTTGAAGAAATCCCATCGCAGCCATGCCAAGTGTAAGGACTTACAAGGTGAAGAAACTCAACTGGATTCTTGTCTGCTGGGATCCAGGTGAATGAAAAATCAGTTCAACCCTGAGGCTCCACATGTGCTTGTACATTGATGCACATCATTTATGGACATTATATATTTTTGGGACAAAATGCCTGGCCAAAGTAACTCAAGGGGACAGGCTTTATTGTGGCTCATGGTTCAGGAGTTCATTCAGTGTCCAACGATGGAGCAGTGACAGTGGCAGGCTGCACACACCAGGAAGCAGAGGAGGGGGGGGACTGCTGCTCAGCCAGGCTTCTCCATGTTTCCAGTTCCAGGGCCCAGCACACAAAATGGTGCCACTGACATTTAGGGTGGGTCTTCCTACATAGGTTAACCCTATTAAAGAACCCTTGGCATGGCCAGGGTCTAACCTAATTGAGATAATCCTTCATAGACATACTCAGAGACCTGTCTCCTGGGTGATTCTAGACCTGTCAATTTCACAGTATCAGCCTCCACAACACGTTACTTAAAATCTATAGTTGAGCACCTCTTGCCTCCAGGGGCTCCAGGCCATCTCATAATGCAATTCTCTACAGTCCCGTTTCACACACTGTCCTCAGAATCTTCAGCAACTGAGAAAGGGCTTCAACACACAAAAGCAAACATTCCCATTCCAAAATGGAAGCTTTGGGGAATAGTGAAGAATGATCAAAGCGAGACTCAAACATATCAGGGAAAAAAATCAAGTCCTGAAACTCCATATCCATCAACTTGGGCTTATAATGGAATCATCTGAGCTCCAAGGTGTTTGCCTACCCTCACCCCTCTAGCTCTGCCGCCATTGTCCACACAGCTTTTCCTTAAAGCAGGCTCTACTCCAGGTCTGCACATTTCCTCTCCGGGTATTTTGCAGTCTTGTATGCCTATTATCCTGTAGCTTCCGCCGCCCTCAGGTTTTACTTCCGCAGCTTCATGCCTTGTCCTCTCATGACTCTTTATCGAGATTCCCACCCAGTGCACCTTGCCAGCTCTCAGCACTTTTCAAACTGTGGAGCGAGAATGGAGGACCCCTTCAGCCTTGCATCTTTCGTGACTGCAAAGCCAGTGTTGTTGATAACGTGGGAAAACTCTGCTGACGCCTCCATACACAGCTTAGCTTTTTTGTGGCCCCCAGCTCCTGTATAATGAACCCGGGAAGGCACTTACCTAGGCAATTTGCATTTTCACATGTTGGAGCTTTCATGGGTGGTCTCATGACCCCAGGAAGTGATTACTATTTTTCTAAGGGAGGATTTTTTCTTTAATAAATAAAGTTTTTTTTTTGACACATACATTGGCTGAAATTTTTACTTCATCCAGTTCCTTTTCTCTTTAGCTCACTCCACACTTTTTACATCCTTCTGCCCAACATTTTACTCCTTATCATCGTGGATCTGAACAAGTGCCAACCGCAGCAGCCAGGCCACTGTCGGAACACAGTTCTATCTTGAAATACCCTCTGCCAAGGAAACATGACTGTCACCTTTAAATCCAATTTACTCATGTTCTGAGAACATGGACATGGTTTAGTCATATTGCTTGCCAAATACCACATACATTGTCTGTAGCCTAGTTCCTGATAGACTCCTTGTTCTCCGAAAACTCATAAGCCTGGTTTTCTTTGTCTCCACTTTCCTCAGCCTGTTTGTCTTCTAAGTTCCTACTGAATGGCTCACTGAACACTGCTTGCAACATTCAAAGGCATTTCTACTTCTAAGTTCTTCACATTCCTTCTGTGGATGCTTTGCAAAGGCCTGAGAATCACACGGTCAGTTTTCCAGTATTGATGGCACTCCTAGGTCTCAGTTTTCTGTATTAGTCACCTTACTTGTGATTGGGACAAAACACCTGACAGAAGTGACTTAAGATGGGAAGGGTTTATGTTGGCTCACAGTTCAAGGGTCCATCTGGCATGGTGAAGAAATCACAGCAGCAGGTACTTGAGGTAGCCAGCTGCATTGCATCTGGAGCCAAGAAGCAGAGACAAATGAATGCATCTACTTGGCTGTTTTCTCCTTTGTGCTTGATCAAGGACCCTACCCTATAAAACTGCTCCCCCACATTTAATTCCAAGAAGTGAATAATCCTATGCCAAATGATGCAATAAGGAATCTGCTCACTGTTGATTTTCATTAAACTCAGTAGCTGACCGTAACCAACCGTGGTTCTAATTGGCAATTGCAACTCTGCAGCTCCCAACAGTTGTCAGGCACTGGCTGTAGCCAGGTGGGAACTCTATCCCTCAGGCACAAGCTCTATCAAGGCTGCTAAAGGGAACTTTATCTAGCTCTCTATCCCTCTACATAACTCAGGATTCAAAGAATGAGGTGAAATTCTGCTCACCCAGGTAGGCTGGATTGCAACCTTCTCTCCTAGCTCGCATCTTTCCCCTCAACCCTCTCTTCAGAACCTTACCTACACGGGGTTCCTTTCTATCACTTCCTGTTAGCTAGTTTCTGATTCAATCTCCTGACTCCAGGTTAATTTTATTTAATCAAATAAATGTAACGTGTCTTTGAGTAATTAAACAAATATTCCACAGCATAAATGAATGTAACACATCTTAAATTAATATTCCACAATACTTCATAGGCATGTGCAGAGCCTAACTTAATCTAAACAGTTCCTTAAAGCTATGCCTGAAGACATGACTCCTAGGTAGTTTCAAATCTTGTTATGTTAGCAATCAATTTATTTTTCACAGATACATTTGTGGAAACATAAATAAATACTTAACAAATATCTATGTCCATCTACATTTATATATAAAACATATACAAAATAGATGATCCCTGTATATGAAATTTAGAAACAAAACCATAAAAATATAAAGCATTATCAAAATTTCATATGATTAAAGATATTATTCATATTATTCTTTATTTTAGAAATGTTTCTTACCTGTGAATATGTGAATTTAATAATCACAAAGAATAAGAAAAAATTGGGAGAATTAATGTATATTATTTAAATTTTATTTCCTCTTATGTTATATGAATATATTGTACAAGTATTAGTAGATTTATTCAGATCCCAGTGGATGGTTTTACTTATTGCTAACAGTGGAATTTCCCCACTGGAGTTAGAAGCACTTACGATGTGAAGAGAATACTTTCTGGTATCCTGGAAGGGAGAAGTGGACATTTTATCAGGGCACAGGTCTGTAGAAGAGGGGACAAGGCAGGTGCCGAGCAAACTGTGCTGAGAGTTCAACAATCCAAATTCTTAGACTCTGAAGAGAAAAAGAAAGCTGTGTGCAGCTCAAGATCAGGAAGTTATTTCTACTTTTGAAACACAGCAGAAAGCCACCTGTGTGTTTAGAGTATTCAACTGTCTATCTCCAGGACACACGCTTCCCATAAATTTGAGGCCCTATATCTAACTATTTCTTTAGTATTTCTACTTGGATGTCAGAAATATGTTTAGCTTGACGTGGCCAAAACAGTGCTCCTCATCTCACCCTCATGCCTGGCTCTCCTCAGCCTTTTCCAGCTCTGTAAACAGTGCTACCATGGACCCAGCTACCCAAGCCAGAAGCCTGCAAGTCATTCTTGACTTCTCTTTTCCATCATCTACATCTGATTCATCAGCCAGTCCTGTCAATTATCCCTCCAAAGTACACCTCATAGCCATCGATCTTTTTCTTGAGAACTCACATTTTTCTGGAAGCTGCCATCACGCTTTATCCAGGGATTGACAGTAGCCTGAACACTGGTTTCTTCAATCTCCTTTTGTGTGCACATTGGTGGCCTTCATCCCAGTGATGGAGATCATTAAAAACTAAAACAAAAAATCAAGGCAAAAATCCCTCTTTTTACTTAAAACAATTGTTCTTAGAATGCTGTGGCTTGCATAGGTGTTACCAGAAAACCCATTCACCATAGTCTTGGCTCCAGTCCTTGGAGCTGCTGGGAAATGGTAGAGACTTGAAGAGATCATGCCTAGCACTAAGTCTTTGGTTGCTGGTGACAACACCTTTGAAGAAAATGTTGGGACTCCAGGCTCTTCTTCCCTCTATTTGGTTTCTGATTTTCACAAAATGAGCATCATAGTCTACCATGTACTAACTCAGTGACATACTCCAACAAAGGATTAAAAGTAAAACAACCGAGAATCCCTGGCCTGGAGCCACAAAAGTATGGGCCAAATGATTCTTCCCTCTTTATAAAGTGCTTATCTCAGTTATTTGGAAATGTGATAAACATGCAAAATTGCAGTCTCTGCTCTGAGGATCATTTCCAAGGATCACAGATGTGTGTATGATCTGAATTACTTTCTCCTTTTCCATCTACCATTTCGTGCTTCCTAACAGAAGGAAAATTCATTGTTCTATGATCAGACCTTTATCTGTATAGAGTCTTTTCATTGCATTGGGCTCTAGATTAGTGGTGACAGATAATGTTCTGCTGGTATTTGGTCCACATTAAAGAGATGGAACCTTTGGAAGGTGTTTAGATGGTAAAGATCTGTTCTCATGGTATAACTGGTGCTGGTAGGAAGGGCAGAGTTGCTTGCTGTCCTCATCTTCTACTCATATGCTGATGCAACAGGAAGCTCCTGTTGAGCTGCTAGGACACCGAGATTGTACATGTCAGTCTCCAGAAACAGAAACCAGCAAATCCTGGTTCAGCATTAATTATCCAGCTCAGCTAGTGTGTTGGATACATAAAATGGACTAAGATAGATCATGATTATATTTTAAGTTAAATACTTAACTCAGTTGGTAAAGTACTTGCTCATAGGCATGGGTCACTGGGTTTGACCCCAGCACTGCATAAACTGACATGGTAGCACACATGCATGAATCCAAGCATCCAGGAAGACTAGGCGTCCAAGGTCATCATAGGATATAGAGTGAGTTTGGGGCCAGACTGGGCTACATAAAATCTTTTCTCAAAAAATAATTTAAAAATAAAGTATTAAAATTAAGTGCAAGAATTACCTAAAATTATAATTATTGTTTTGTCTTCAATCTCTTTGTATATTAGACAACCATATCTTCGAAGTCATACACTTGAGCTTCAAATACTAGTTATTTCAAATCAATATTTCAAGATTTGGAAGAAATTTTATTTATTTCTTATTATTGTGATTTATTTTTTTCTGATTGGGAAATTAATTTACTGAACCCTCTTCTCTCATGTCCTCAAAGAAACCTCACAATATAATCTTGCAACTAGAAATATGTAGAATTAATTAAAAACTTCAGTGTACAGAAGCAAGACTGTAGTGTTTACCTGTCCCATTGTCACATGGATAACTATGTGAGGTTCATTAAAGGTGCCAATACTGTGACTGTACCTGTCATGTTTAATAAGTGGAATGTTTCCAAACGCACACATATGCTAGACATATGACTTTTTTCACTGCTATGCTTCATTGTTGACTAAATAATTTTCTCTGTCTTATAATTATAATGCAGACAAACCTGACCCCCAAGGCTTTTACTACAATACAATTATGTGTCAGGTAAAGACAGGGGTACATAATAAGAAATGTGTCATTAGACAAGTGCATCGTTGTGCACACATCATAGACTATTTTGACATAAAAATAAGATGACTATGAAATCACTAGGTGATATCATTTAATGTATGGAATCCATCACTCGCTACTTGACCACGTAGCCCTCTCTAGTTAGTATCCTATCTCTTCAAGGTGTTCACCTAACTTGATGCTGAGTGAATGGATTGAAACAGACTGCAGGTTCTATGTAAAACACAGATTTCTCAGGGTATATTGATAAATACCCTTGAATTTTCATCTAATATGATTCTTAACTGAGTAAGCATTGTTAGTTTTTCTAGTAACAATGTAGGTTATAAGGATACAAGAAAAGGCCAAATTTTATTTTGCATAATTTCAGACCTAGAGAAGAGTTACTGCAGCAGACTTCTAGTGAGCCTACAAAGTGCAGGTGATTTATTTTCCCATGGAAGCTGTTGCTCTCAAGTTAACAAAAAGGACTCCCACCAACACATGCAAAATCACCTCTTTCTTTTATCCATCCCTTTCTCATTCCTTGCAGCAAGCTGGCGTCTAGTTGCTAAGATATTGGCCCTGTTAGTTTTTTCTGTCTGGTAAGTTACATTCATCAGAGTCAACATAATTTAAAATTACTCCTAAATGACTTCTCATGGAAAATAGCTCCTGGCAATTAGAAAAACAATAATTTATAATCATCATATATTGACTAAGTTTGGCCATAATATTTATAAATAACCATAGAAACACATGACTAACTGCATCTACACAGTTGTTTCCAAACCTCATTCCTGGTCCAAAGGAGTCACATAACACAATCTAATTTGCCAGGTGACGGTGACTATTCTTTCCACAAAGATAGAGAAATTACACTTGCCATAGTGATGCCTTGATGACCTACGTTGCAAGCAGACTAGCCCACATCCTCATAGTGCCCTAATGACTGATGATGGATGGAAACCTCATCCAGCCATGCTGAGATGACATCAGAATGAGAATTTCAGAAGCAGCAGACATATTCAAACTAGAATTGTGTTATACTTCATCCTCCACACTTAGAACTGAAGCCACTTATCAGGAAAATAAATGCAGCGTTGCCTCGGTATATGAATTAGGCCAAGACAATAAAAGAGTGCTGCCAGGAAGCTGTGGAGCCCAAAGGGCTGGGGACCAGTCGTCTGGGAGGATGCTGCTTCTGTCTACGAAACAGACAGAACTACGAAGGTCTGAGCTACGAAACCATATCGGGAAAGGCTTGTATCATAGGATCATGGAGACTTCGGGAGAATGGAAACACTTGTGTGGCAAAAGAATGACAGGAACCAGAAGCAGCTTTTCCGTGATCAGAGACGTTAAAGCCTCATGCCAGTTTTGATGCACAGATGAGATTTAATTTGCCCCGGTACACAATTATTCAGGAAAATTAAAATAAGTTCCAGGTATTCTGGAATCTCAGTTGGTAGGCCATTGCAGTGAAAACAAAGGAAAGCCCTGATTCGAATAGCAGATATGTCTGTAAACTAAGTAATTGGCTATATATTTTAAGCTTCACTGCCGACTTCAGTCTAAAAGATAGTTGGACGCACTTGTAAACTGTTGACAAGAACATCCTCTGCTAGCTTCTTATTTTTGTTTTTACAAGGCAATTCTATTTGAGACTTACAAAATTTTTAGCTTAGACTAACCCATTAAATTTCAGCCCATTAAATAAATTAGGCTAGCCAGGCAGCACAGGTCTTTAATCCAGCACTCGGGAGGCAGAGGCAGGCGGATCTTTGTGAGTTCGAGGCCGTTCTGGTCTACAAGAGCTAGTTCCAGTACAGGCTCCAAAGCTACAGAGAAACTCTGTCTTGAAACACCAAACCAAACCAAACCAAAACAAAAAATTAGTCTGTAAGAGAAATGAGTTTTGAATCTCAACACTTTCATTTCATCACTGAGGAGGAAGAGGCAGGTGGACCTCTGGGTGTTCCAGGCCAGACAGGGCCAGTCCAAGATCCCATGTTAGCATATCCCTCTTCAGCGATTTATTTGTTGCTGAGGCTATTTCTGGTCTTTCATGACTGCGACTTCCCAGGCATGCGCAGAACAGCCTCCCTGAAGAGCCTGCCATTCTGGATCTGACACTCAGAATCAGGCATGCTTCAGTCAGGAGGACCACGAGTGATGCTAAGTTCCTCACAGGGTATTGTATGGAGATAATGAGTTTTGAAATTAGAAATCACCAATATCAGTCAGTATGATCTGAACAAAATCCTGTAACTCAACTCTGAAAAGCTTGAATTTCCTTGTTTGTAAAGAGGGAAAATTGATGTGAACCTCATACTATCATTGAACATTTTATAAGGTAAGTTGTTTTGTTCAATGTTGGGTGCACATAATTCTATTCAGCAAATTCTAATTGCTACCAGTCGTGCCTTAAATCTGGGTATGAATGGACCCTAGGTACCAAGTAACTGCTACTGACCTCCCCTAGCGCCTCATCAAGAAAGTAGTAGAATCCTTGAGATTTGTTGTTAGTTTTGGCAAAATTCTTGGGATGGGGAAGAGGTGGCTGCAATGGCTATGGGAGGGTCAGGATGAACTGAGTCATTCAGTTCGGCAGACTAATCCTGTCCACAATCACTCATGGAAAGCTGAGCTTTAAGTCCTAATTCAGCCATACGGTTCGTGGAAATTCAGCTGCCCTGCAGCACGGACCCAGTGTGGATCAGAGCATAGTGAAAGCCTACAGGGTCCTATCTGAGGGAAGAGCCAAACGCCATGTAGTATCTAGTCACTCTTGCTCCATCTGATAGAATATGAACTTTGAAGGGTTGCATTGGGTCTTGAACTAAGATTTTCTTTTGGTCAAATTTTCTTTGTATTTTGGATTTTGTATTTTCAAGGGGTTTTAGGTTTATTATGCTGAACAGAAACTACACAGTTTTCTTTTCCACCTTCCTCTTATCTCCACGTGTGCATAACGTCTCCTTCACTGCCAAATCCAGTAGCACATTTATCACACATGAACCTATCCTGTCGCTTCTTTTTAATCTCCTGTCTGTATTTTCTACTATGAATCACTCTTGCTGTCTTGCGTTCTGTAGCTTCTGAAATATGAGCATCACAGCTGTGCCCTTTATGAGTATATCCTACAGAATAATCAAATTATCCTAAACATCCTTCGCCTATTTATCCTTTCTACTCATCAAACTCTGGTAAATATTGCCATTTTTATTATTCCTATAAATATTCATGTTCCAGAATGTTCTGTAGTTGGAATCATACAGTATGTGACCTATTCAGTTTAGCTACTTTCACTTAGTTTTTTTTTTTTCTGTTTCCCGAATGGTTTGATAAGACAATTTCTCATACTATTCCATTGCCCAGATATGCCACATCAGTATCTCTATTCATGTATTAAATAGCATCTTGGTTGCTTCCAAGTTCAGAAATTTTAAAGCTGCTATAAATGTTATTGTGCAAATTTTGGGTCAACGTATTTCTCAAGTCTGGTGAGTAAATACAAAGGAAAGGAATTGCTAGGTCATAAGATTAGAGTATCTGTGATTTCCCAGGAAACTGTCAAATGACCATCCAGGATGTCTGTGACAATTATCATACACACCGACAGCGAATGAGAGTTTTTTCTTTTTTCTATATCCTCCCCAGAGCTTAGTGTCATTTGTGTCTTAAATTTTGGTATCTTAAAAATTGGTGTGTTGTAGTTCACTTTGTTGTTTGATTTTCAGTTCCCTAATGAAACATGACATTGAACATTTTATCTGCCTCTCTTTGTCATTTCTATAGCTTCTATTTAGGGTGAATGTTCTAGTTTTACACCTTTCGGTGTTTTTCAGGGCGGATTGATTCTGGGGCCCTGTACATGCATGCTATGTGAGTGCTTGCCCATGGGACTACATTCACAGCCTCCTCTACCTGTTCAAAACCTGAAGTGTTAGTTTGCTCACTGCTGGGTTGGAAGAGCTTCTTGCATTGGACAACTGTCCTTTGTCTGCACTGATGCCTTGAAGTGTTTCCCCTCGGTCTGTGGCTTCTCTCCCAGTTCTCATGACAGTGGTTTTACAAACCAAACCAATACTTTTCAGTTTTAAAGATAGAAGCTTATCTATTCTTTCTACCCTTCGTGTCCTAGCAGGACATTATCATCATTTCTAATATTCTGTTGATTTTTCCCTGTGTTGTCTTCTAGATGATTTGTTTTTATACTACCTATTTAAGTAGATGATCTATTTTGAGCTGTATTTTGAAGAGTATAGGGGCTGTGATTAGGACTGTATTTACCTTTAGAAGGGTTTAAGACTTGTACATAGAATTATTTTGTTTTATATGTAATTATTTCTTTTCCTTCCTTATTATCTTCTGCAAGATTGATTGAAAGGGAGAGCTAAGAGGGCGGGCACATCTTTGTTTATGGTTACTTTACTGGGAAAGCATCTGGTACCCGATCATTAAGGCAATGTTTACTGTAGGATTTTTATAGGTGCTCTTTACCAGCTTAAAGGGTTCCTTCCTTTCCATGTTTGCTATCTTTTTTTAAATCTTAAGTGGTTTTTATTAGAGGTTTTACTGCAACTGTTGATGTAATAATGTGATTTGTCTTTTGTAACCTGCTGATGCCAAGAATCACACTAACTGATTTTTGAACACTGAAGGAGCCATGCACACCTGGGTTAAATCCTACTTGCTTATGGTATATAATTATTTTTGTGCACTTGCGAATTGGTTTGATGGTATCTTTTAGGATAATTTTCTCATCTATGTCATGAGAGGTATTGGTCTATAATTTTCTTCTCATGCCTTTGCTTGATGTTACCCTTAGGCTGATGCTAACTTCACCGTCAGTGAGGAAGCTTTGCTTTTGGTTCTGTTTTTGAAGAAAGGTTAGAGCAGAAATCTACCCCCTGCCACCAAGTGATTCTCAGAATTGTAGTGAACCCATCTTTTCCCAATACTCTGTACTTTTCTGATTTATTGAGTGAACATCTTTAATAAACAGAGGTCTATCAGATTGTCTGATTTTGTTGTATACATAGCCTTGGAAGACTGCATTCTTCTAGGAATTTGCCCATTTCATCTAGGTCTTCAAATATGTGAGCACAGAGTTTTCATAAAAATCCGTGACTGTCTCTTTTTATGTCCATGAGTTCTGTAATGATGTCTCTCATTTTTATTAAACATAAATTAAATTATTTATGTTACTGCTCTTTTAAGAGAATCAGCTTTTTGCTTTGATGATTTTCTCTACCAAGATGAAATAAATCTGTCAGTGGATTTGGCACTTTTCAACTTCACTGATTTCTGCTCCAGTGACTTTGCCCCTTTGGTTAGATCGTCACTAACTTGATCTTCACTAATGTACTATTATCTCCTAGTAGTTTCCTGAGGTGACAGCTTAGCATCAATTTCAGGTCTTTTCTTTCTCTCCCCCACCCCCCGTGAAAGTGTTTTATTCTTTTCCATTTCTTTCTGGTTCTAGAACCATCTAGGATTATCCACATCTATATTAGCACAACTGTTCTTTCATACTTCCTTAGAATATTGACCTCAGAATCCTCAGAGTATTGTCCATAGTTGTTGCAAACCTCATTTCAGTAACTTTCAATACTCTTGTGTTACCTGAGTCCAGTTCTGACCCTTGCTTTGTCTTGTCGAACTCTGTTCCTACTTATTTTAGAATGCTGTGTAATATTTTTTTGATGACTGAATATGAGGAAGTATACAGGTGAATTGTAGGTGACATTCTAGTAAAGTCGTGCTCAGGTCCAGGCTAGAGGGAGAAACTGATGTGTGTTTCTACAGACCTCGAGATTTTAGAAACATGTTTCTCTGAACTGTAAACTGTGCCTCAAGAACTTCTCCGTCCTCTTTGCTCTCACAACTTAGAGGCACAGAGTACCTACAGAGATCTAGGGTTTCTTATCATGCAGAAAGAAAGATGAGGACAAGCATTATTTGTTTACTTTTTCAAGGTTCTTTAAACTCTAAGGAAGAAAAGCATAAACAAAACTAAAAATAATGCCATGGTTTAGGCTTTCTCTCTCTCCCTCTATATATATCTTCATTTTTTACTTTTTAAAAATAATTGTATATAATTATATATATATATATATATGTGTGTGTGTGTGTATTTAACTTTTCCTCCCTCATATATTACAATCCAACTGCAGTTTCCGCTCTGTCTTCTCCCCTCAGTCCCAATCTCTCCTCCCTCCTCATCCCTTCTCCCCCAGATCAAATCTTCCTCCTCCTTTCTTTTCAGAAAAGGGCAGACCTCCCAGGGATAGCAACTCAACAAGGCATCTCAACTTATAATATAACTAGGTACATCCCTCATATTCAGGCTGGCCAGAGGCAACCCAATAGGAGAAAGGGGGTCCCCAAAACAGGCAAAAGAGTCAGAGATAGCCCCCGTTTCCAATGTTAGTCATACCATGGGAAACTCTAGCTATACAATCATAAAATATATGCTGAAGACATAGATCAGGACCACACAGGCATCTTGTATGATTGTTGGTTGAGTCTCTGTGAACACTGGCTAGTTGATTCTGTAGGCAGTTTTCTTGTGGTGTCTCAACCCCCTGGATCATACAGTCCTTCCTCACTCTGTTCTGCAAGATTCGTGGAGCTCTACCTGTAATTTTCTGTTAATCTCTACATCTGCTCCCATTAGTTGCTGACTGAAACCTCTCTGATGACAATTATGCTAGACACCAGCAAGGTTATATAGGGTGACCAATTCAGGTTCCATATCCCCCATTACCAGGAATATTCACTAGGGTTACCCTTGTAGATTCCTGGGAGTTTCCATTGCATTGGGTTTCTACCTTGTCCTGGAAATGCCACTCAATTCCAGTTGTCTTTCTATTACTCTATCCCTCCACCCCCACCTCTCCTATTCCTTTCTGCACCTGCCCCTAGGCCATGTGTGAAATATAGTCTATTTCTCCTCCCCAGGGAGATCCATGTATCCCCTTTGAGCACTTCTTATTACTTGACCTGTCTGGGTCTGTGGATTATAGCATGATTACCCTTTTTACTTTATAGATAACATACACTTATAAGTGAGTGCATACCATGTTTGTCTTGCTGGGTCTGGGTTATATCACTCAGGATGAATTTTTTTAGTTACATCCATTTGCCTGCAGATTTCATGATATTTTTTTTAACAACTGAGTAATACTCCATTGTGTAAATGTACCACATTTTCTTTAACAATTTTTCCATTGAGCTTGGGTTCCTTTGTGTAGCTTTAGCGCTCCTGGAACTTGCTCTGTGCTGGCCTCGAACTCACAGCAGTGCACTTGCCTCCGCCTCCTCCCTAGTGCTGGGAACGAAGGTGTGCCCCACCACCTGGCTCACTCTTCATAGCAGCTTTATTCCTAACAGCCAGAAACTGGAAAAGACTTCTTTTGAAAGTAATATTTGTTTAAAAAAAGAAAATATTCTGATGCATTACTAAATGTCTACTTCTTCTTGCTAAAACTAAATATGAGGATTTATCTTCAATCTTTCCTGTGAACCTGCTGGTAAAATCCAGAAATACAGAAGGATACTCAATGAAAATTGAATGGATTTTCCAAATATTGAACTTGAAACCATTCTAGCATTTCCTGACATATTTTTGTTTGTTTGTTTCATGTAGTAGGCCATCACTGTGTTGATGGGATAGCTCATATAGGAAATGGAAAGCAAACTGATACCGACTGTGGTGCTGTGGTTTTTTGATTGCCGTAGAGCCTTTCCTGGCTGTTTGTGACCTCAGGCCAGGGGTCAGTGTTCCAAATAATCAACAGCCACCAAAGGAACAGACAGTTAACAGCTTCCAAGTTTCTAAAGCGACTTGGGAAATTCAGACCATGGCTAAGCAGAGTGAAACTGTTTTTTTAAAGGAAAGCAAGAAGGAGCTCCCGAGAGTGGGAGGAGCCCCAGTGGAGGGACATGCTTGTGTTGCCCTGTTCTGAGTTCTTATGTCTTTTGCTGGGAATTAAGGTGATCTTTACCAAGACTGGACATGTTTGAGGTTTGTGGTTGGGTCAGTAAGGAGTCTACATAACCTATACGGGCTCCATGATCCTAACCAGAGACTTCCTCAGCTCTTTAGAGATCCTGTGTGCTCCTTGACCAACTCTTAGTCTCCCAGGAGCCTTGCCCTTCATATCTAAGCAGAGCTGGAATCCCATCTAATGGATAGTGGCATTGTTCTAAATGCTATGTAAGCACCTCACTGTATCTGTTAAAGGGTTACAGTGAAAATTTCACTTTGATAGCTAATCAAAGCATCACATATCCAGTAAGGAGAAGTGAGTGTACATCTGAGTGGCTCCCCTACCTAAGTACTTTGTAAGTAGAGAAAGAACAGTAAACTGTATTCATGGGAAACTTGACAAGTGCCATTCGTAGGACAAGACTCAAGAAACTTATTTTGAAAGGGAGTTGGCATGAATACTTTTGTCTTTATGGGATATGTTTTACATAGTGAAATTACTTAATTGTTTCACTAAAGAACAAAAGTAACTCTGACATGAATAAATTTGAATAAAACTTTATTCATAAAACCAGACATGTTTGATGCCCTATGTTACTATGATTTCAAGCCCTGCTCCTTGGTGTGGGTTACCAAGTAGAGACTCCGTAGTGGGCTCTAAGGAAGCTGGGGAAGCCTAGAGGACTTGCTGAGATGGTAGGTTTGGGAAAGCACCTGTGGGCATGGCGTTCAATTCTTTCCCATATTTGTCTGACTGGGATCTCTTTTTCTCAGCTATTTTAGTTAATGCAGTTTTTCTTATGAAGTTTTGGAATTTTCATAAATACTGAAGATTAACAAATAGCTTTTCTGAATAATGAGAATGCCACTAAGGAAAAGACTAGACAGACAATTGTAAACCCTTGAAAGTCTGTCAAGCTGGAGTAGAAGAGGAGGCCAGTGGGTAGGGCTGGGAAGGCCTGTACTGGCTGGAAGAAACTTATAAGTGAAGAAGATGGCTCCCCAAATTTTAGATCAAAGAAAAGGATAATTTCCTGCTTCTCAAGGGAACTTGGGGACAGCAGGGTCTCCCAGCAGATAGGACTTGTGGAGGCCCTGCAATGGGAACCTCTTTGCAAACAAAGGGTTAAATTTAAAAGGCCAGCACCCACATTTCTCAGTGAGCAATACTTGCAAAGGCAAAGAGCTCTTACCGCTTGAAAATTGGAGGAGGCAGAGTGGAACTTTGGTTCTCTGTTCTACTGCTTTCTTGCTCCGAAGAGCAAATTTGATTTTTAATAGTGGAAAATACCCACCCACTTCCCTCTGTGCTGCTCCTAAGACTCAAGAAAAGACCAGCATCTGCTTAGCTTAAAATCATTTCTACTATATTTTCAAAAAGATTTTAAGTGTGTGTTATTTTGTTTGCACATTTATCTGTGCATCATGTGCATGAAATGCCTATGGGGGGCTAGAAGGGAGTGTTGCAGACCCTGGAGTTACTGGAGTTACGAATGGCTGTGAGCCGCCATGTGGGTGCTGGGAATTGAACCCAGGTTCTCTGCAAGAACAGCAAGTGCACTTAAGAGTTGAGCCCCCTATCTAGGCTCCCACTAGTTTTTAGAGATTTTTCTCTCTCTACCTGATTTCTGGTCTTACTGACAACAGTGGTAGTGTGTAATGGGAGAGCTATTGCTCATGGGTCTGTGTCAAGATCACCTGATCTTTTTAATGTGATAACCATTTTAAATGAACATACAGTATTTGAAAAAAAAGTTAATTTTCTAGAGAGATTTAATTTGATTTTTATCATTGCACTATTTCAAATGTCTTTCAAAATTAGTGGTTCCCAACTGTGCCAAACATACATACAAACTGATGGTTTCATGGTTTTATCGGGTAATAACCACAACTCTGATAGGATCATTTGAAGCCAAGTGAATTTGAGAATACAAGTAATAGGTATTTTTCTTATTTTAGTGTTTGGGGATCCTATGATCCTGAATTTTTACTAGAACTAAACTTTATTTTCTGGAGGCATTGCTTTCCATTGCTTTATCGAAGACTGTTTTGACATCAGACATGGAGATGCAGAGTTTGAAGTTTGCCCAGCTAGTTTTTAGGTATTGCTTTGGTACAGTATTTGTTTTCACTATGAACCCTGGTCTATGTTTTGGAATGTTAATGTATCATGAGACATTATATGTTGATCTGATTTTTATTTTTATTTCATAGGGGATTACAGTTAAAGAGATTGTGTGAATCTCAGGAAAGACTTTGCACTTCGGACTTTAAACATTGATTAAAAAATCTCTCTACCCTCATCAGAGAAGGTTCTTCTCGCAAGAGATGACAACGAGCACAGAAGACCACACACTGGTCGACAGGGAAAGAGTATCAGCTTTAAATGCAATGTCTATATCTCACCTACTCTCAAACTTCAGTGATCCTTGCAGGATGGAAAGAACTGGAGGTAGTGGGTAATTATAAGGAAACAGTATGTTCTGGAGACAACCGAGAAATTAAACAAAAATTCATATTGAGATATCATGCATAACATCCTCATAAGCTAAAGCTTCACAAAATTCCCATATTGAATAGAGAAAGGGGGCATGAAGGCCCACTCATAGTTGAGGTCTGAGTCATTTGGTACCTACTGGGAGAGAGAAATGGAGTTTTCATTAAGGGTGTGGACTCTGATAAGTTGGCCATCCTCCAGAGTAGGCACATACCCAAGTCTATATGACCAACACAAATTCAACTCAATGGATTTCAAAAAGAAAGAGAGCATCAAGTTTTCAGTGTGGAAGTAGATCTGGGGAGGAGCTGAAATACCCAAGAGATGCCCAACCATACTACAAAAGCATTTGTGCTACTATGTTCATAGCAGCATTATTTGTAATAGCCAGAACCTGGAAACAACCTAGATGGCCCTCAATGGAAGAATGGATCCAGAAAGT
>JAQHUG010000009.1:1643559-1694021 GCA_028555095.1 Dicrostonyx torquatus | reverse complement strand
GAAGAAAAGTGATGGTAGGTGCAATAGTTGGTGTTCAGTGACCCCAAGCCCACCTCTGCCTTGTCTGATGTTGTTCAGCTGCCCAGAGGATTGTTGCTACTTTGCTACCAACCTCCTAATAGCTCTATGAAAGTGATTTATGTGCAGAAAGGAATATCACAATTCCAGTTCTGTAGTCAAAGAGAAGCGAACTGTTAACCTTGGTGTGTTGAGTTTTGGTTTATCGATTATGTAAAGAAGAGCTTGACAGTGTGTCTGTCCCACAAATATGAAACACCTGGCAATCTGCCACATCCTGTGGAGCTAAGATTTTGCTCTTGATTGGAAAAGCAGCATTATTGTTGGGTTTCCACTTAAGTGACTTTCAACTTGAATGAAGGCGTATTTTACCAGGTGTTTTCCAAGCAAGGTTGCTCAGAAATATGCCAGAGGAGTTGGAAACTGATTTGTTCACATGTGTAATCATGCAGATGCTCTGATCTCTAACAACACATAATAAAAACAGAAAGGCACAGTAAATCCATAACAAACCTGCTCTTTGTATTTTTATGACTTACGATGAAAGGTTAAACCTGTGTCAAAACTTGAAAGAAGTATAGGAATATTCACTTAATTAAGTCATATCAAATCATGGAAGCCAGCATTTGTTATTCTATAGGACACCTTTCTGCTCAAATAAAAGAGACAAAAAAATGCCTTCCGGTGCATGAGCAGCTTAAATGAAATTGATAGAGGACTTGGCTTCTAGATCTCCTAGAGAGATTCTTATGCAGCGACTCATTAATTAGAAATGTTCATGATGAGCATTTGGGGATGAGAGAGGGAAAGGCAGGATATGGTAGGAGAATGCAGTATTAGGCAAAGGGTAGAGTCCTAGGGGTAGGCTGGACTTAGTTGGACCAGTGCAGGTCAATATGTGGTATCTTTAAAATCTCCTTCAATGGGCATTAGAAATCGGGTAAGATTTATAGACAGCCTCACTTGATCCTTTATAAATTGTCTTTTGGAGATTTTAACTTTATGATACTGAGCACTGGCATGTCTTATTTTTTATTTTCTTATTTGTTATTGCCTTGAAAATTTTAAATTAAGAAATGTGTATCTCTTACCTCTGGTAATTTTTATCCTCTGATTTTAAATGCATATCCTCCATCTTTTCTCTGCATCTGAAGCACCTACTTCTTATATTAATTTCACAACCTTCTATTTGTCTCAGATTTTTTGTTTCTTCCCTCTTATTAAATGATTTTTGATATTGTCTTATCAAATAACATTGGAATTTTTTGATGCTTCTATATTTAATACACGCTTTTTTCCTCTGTCATTTTAGAATGCCATGCAATTTCTATCTAGCATGTGCTGGTGCAAGTGCAGGCACTGGCACAGGTGTCTCTCAGTTTACAGTGTGCAGTGTCATTAACATTTCCTAGGTAAGTTTGTTTTGTGCTTTTGCTTTTCTCTCAGGATGTGCTGGTCTTTGGTCTTACATTCATGCTAAAACCAAGGAACTGAAATGTACTGTTACTTTCATATGCTTTAATGGGGCTTATTTTGGCACAAAAGCGATTATTTGGGCTGTGGGCAGGATACTTAGCATTGGGACTCATGCTAGTAGTAAATGATACCAGTTGTTTTTTTTTTTTTTTTTTTTTTGTTTGTTTTTTTTTTTTTTTTTGACTATTTGTGCCTGCAGAAAAGAAACATTTTACAACTTCCTTGGGAACTACAAGTTGGATATCCCTCACTCTATAGAGATTATATTAATGACAACTCTTAGTTTTTACTATCACCATTCTGTTCTGCTCTCTTTTTTTCTCCCCATATATGTCTCTGTGCAGCATATCTGTGTCTGGCAGGCTCTTCAGGGTAAACCATTATCCTCCTTTTCCACACATCTCTATCCCATCATCCTCATCTTCCAGACATCTTTATGGTGACCTGATGCATGATTTTTCTAAGTCTGTCAACTTAGTTTCTGTCCTTCATCTGATTTTTTGTTTCTTATAACCTATTGAAGTCTTCTGAGTTTTGATTCGCTCCATCCTCGATTTATAGCATATTATCCTGTACTCTTATTTTAGTGGGGCTTTAAATTATGAAGAAATGTATACTTTTGAATGAGACTCTCACCTTTATGTTTCTGTGGTGCTATTGATCCAGCTCTGTGTCTTCCAGATATCTATCACCATGCTATACCCTTATCATATATCTAACTCCATAAGCTAAACTTTGTGTCTATTTGTATGTTAGGTTTTTCAACAGTGATTATCAGTCTTTAAAAGGTAGACAACCCTAAATCTAGGTTAAGAAACATTTTGCATGCTTTGTCATGTGTGTAACTTTGAGACTAAAATTATTTATTGAAAATACACAAAGAATGCAAATTATTGTTTTGCTACCCAGAGAAAGATGTAGCTTTTCAATCATCACATATTTTTAAACATGTGTGCGTGCTTGTGTGTGTGTGTGTGTGTGTGTGTGTGTGTGTGTGTATCTGTGTCTGAGCATGGCACAGCATGTAAGTATCTGGACATGAGTGCTTGTGCCCAACAAGGTCAAAAGTATCAGATCCACTGGATTTGTAATTATTGGCAATTATGAGTAACTTGGCATGGTTGCTGGGATCTGAGCCTGGGTCCTCTGCAAAAGCAGTAAGCACTCTAACTTTTGAGCCATCTCTTCAGTCCTCAGATTAAATTCTTTCCTTCCTTCCTTCCTTCCTTCCTTCCTTCATTCCTTCCTTCCTTCCTTCCTTCCTTCCTTCCTTCCTTCCTTCCTTCTTTTCCTCCCTCTCTCTATTACTTTCTTCTTGTGAAATTAAATGGATTTATTTATGGTTTTACCAAAACTACAGAAATATATTCTCAACTTCTCCCTCCCAGAGTGAATTCTTTCACTCAACAGTGAGTATCAAGTAGTCTGAACTGATGAGCCATCTCTCTAGTTCCCAAATACAACTGTTTCTGCTTGGGTATGAACAAGTTTTAAAAAATAGTTTAGAAGAGCTTTGGTACATTTATACTGAGTTAAGTAAGAAATATTCTAATAAAAGGGAAATGAATTTAATACTAAGACATGATTGTCACATGGGAAAATTGACGTAGTGTACCAATTGAAATGGGGACTAGAAATCATAGATTTCTTACAAAGTGAGTAAAACTTGAAATAGATAAATATTTGAATTACTGCTTCTTGCTAACCAAGGCGTGCCTATGTGATGCTCTTTCCCTGATACTCCAAATGTGACATTTTCCCAGGAACCCAGATGAAACTAACCAGATACTCACGAAGTTGATTATAATCTGTAGCGTTTGACAAGAGTTACAGTTTTACACAAGTACCATGTAAGTGGCTCATTCAAACATCTCAGTTGTGTTTTATGAGTTGGACAGGAAGGGAAGCCATTAAGACATGCTCTTTGACACTGTCACTGCTATTTCCATTAGGCTGTCAAATTAAAGAGTGTGATAGGACTATTAAAAATGGCCACCTATGTTAGATCAGTTTCTCTAAAGAACAAATGTATACAACCCTTGGTTTCTTTTGACTGAAACTGTCTGATACACACATTCACGTAAGCCACTGGCTCTGACAGTATGGTCCTAGCATACAAGAGCTTCAACTTTACTTGACGCTTGGTAGAAATACAAAATTTGAGGCTCTACCCACACCCAACTCGTCAGAATTGCTGGGATCCTGGCTCATCCATCTCTGTTTATATTGTCCTCCAGCTGATGCTGAGAGACATTCAGATTTGGGAAGCAGCAGATGAAGACCCTGCTGTTTGATGCTGGCTGTGCATTTGAATCCCTAGTGAATCAGAGAGCACAAGAGACCTCCCTCTGCTCTGGGATTCCTACTTCTAAGGTGGCATCTGCACTGCAAACTTCGAAGTCTTTAGGGTGACTCCAGTGTCTGTTCAAGACGTTGAAGTGCTCTTCCAACATGATGAACTGTTCCCAAGCTTTGTAAGCGAGCTGTTTCCCAAGAAGTAGTAAAAGCCTGAGTTTGATAAATGTTTTGGATCTTTGCCTCCCTGCAGTATAAACAGCATCCTAAGTTTAAAAATTGTTGGTTATTGCATACCCGTAAGATCTGGATGGCATCATTTGACATTCTGACTTTTCTTCGTCTGAGTCTAGTTAAGAAAATACAGTGCTTCTAGAAATCAAACATGCCACCAGTTATTAGAGTGTTCCAAAGTTCCACTTCGGCAAAAAAAAAATCACTTAAGAAAATAAGCACGGCTCATTCAAGGCATGTACAAAAAGAAGGCTTCCAGTCTCTGGCTAGGTTTAATGAGGTTTCAGTCAGGGGACTCCATTCTGGAACCTGCTTAGAGTAGTTCATTAAAAGGGAATACAATTTTGATTTGTATTTCTGTGTCTTGTGCTTCAAGGTCAACCATTGATAAAGATCTCTGCTTTCTTCTTATTTCTCATTTAAGCCCAGCTTCAAGCCATAATGCGTATATCCTTTGTTTTCAAATGTTTAGTTTCTCATAACCTTCAGGCTTAACACTTATGGAACTCGGAGAGGGAGGGAAATGTTCATTACTCAGATCAGGTGTAGGGATATGTGGACCATGCAGGAGGGCATATTGTTTCCTCAGATTGGACCGAAAGGAAAAACCACCAGGAGTTTACAAAGTGTTGAGGACCTCCAGCTTGCTAAGGCCTGAATTATGGGGGAGGTGATTTGCTAAAACAAATGTACGTCAATTCTTGCTTTGATGGTTAGCTCCTGCCGAGGACGCCATTTCTCCTCTACCAGAGCTCTACTCAGAAAGTCTGCTGAGATAATCTTTGGTCAGCATTATCGTAGCCCTTCCATTTAGCAAGCACAGGAGCCCTGCAACTCTGTCACAACTGCCATACAATTACCCAAGAGTCTCCCCCTTTTTTTCTCTCCCCTTGCTTCCTCACTGCCAATGGCGAGAAACTCATTTGGCCAACCCTCTACTGATTGATCAAAGATATAGAGTCTGATTGCCTGTCCCTGCCTGTCCCTTGCAGAGTGCTCTCAGACTCCCAGGAATACCAGAGATCTCTTCTGAATCTTGATCCAAAAGACTGGGGGCAAACACCCTGTGCACCCCTCCCTTCTGAGGGTTTTAGTGTGTGTTCCATTAACCCGGTCCTGAAGGGAACAGGACCGCTATCTACAATTGTGGCACAGTTTACTAGGGGAAGGATTTTTCTCTGGCAGGAGATTCTCATGGGGATTCAATGATGCTTGCCAGTTTTGCAGTCATAAAAATGGGGGCAATGTGATTATTTATACAAGCAGACCTTGGCTGCTTGTGATTTTGCTGGGTTTCAGAGGCATCATTCTTCCTTCCTGGGTTGTTTGGTGGAGTTAATGTATACAGATCCAAGCACCACACTAATGCACTAAGGTCCCTGCAAATGTACGGTGACCATGAGTCAGAAAAATTGACTGTAACCCTAGTTTACTACTGAGAAATTCGTACAGATCCCCATTCATAGTCAGAGACTTCGCCATGGCACCGGAGAATGTGGGTGAGGAGTTTGGGGTTTTACGAGAGTCTCTCACAGTAAAGATGGTCCGAACTCCACACAGAAGCTAATAGAGTTCAAATCAAGTCACATATATTTTCTGTCAGCAGCTTTTTTTTTCAAAGAGACCTCTGATTGTAAACATTTATATATAATTTTTATATATAATAAATTATATATAATTTTCTGGAAATGAGCAGATTTTGATGGCGGTATTTTAGGTGAATTTGGGGCTGGTCTGTGTTAAGCAGGGGATTGAGAGGGAGAACTGCATTTCCTGGGAAGCCCTCACCGGAGGGGACTGACCTGAAACTTACTTTACCTTAGGTTGGGTAATGTAAGTAAAGCCTGACACAGCTGGAGACCTAAAACATCACAGCAAGGAAAAACAAAGCAACAGCAGTAACAGCAAAAA
The DNA here is from genome assembly GCA_028555095.1 of Dicrostonyx torquatus. Taxonomy (NCBI): domain Eukaryota; kingdom Metazoa; phylum Chordata; class Mammalia; order Rodentia; family Cricetidae; genus Dicrostonyx; species Dicrostonyx torquatus. Next base: position 1,688,087 of record JAQHUG010000009.1, on the reverse strand, counting down.
GAACAAACCAGCAAAAGTAATGCAAAAGGCCGGTCTTCTTGAAATGGCCAAGGTAACCGTGGAATTCTCAGGACTCGAGGACTCTAGCAATGATTGTTCCTTTCTTCTCGTTAGCTTGGTGGTTCACTCCAGACCATTTCCAGAGCATTATCAGGGGTGGTTGGGTAAGAATAAACAGAGTGGCAGAAGAAGGAACCAAGTACTAGGAGTTAGGGTACATTGTGGGAGTGAAACTACTTTATAAAGGTAACTTGTGCTGATGATTCTGTGAACTGTACAAGACACTTCTCCCAGAGGATGTCATCTTCTATAAAATAAAACATCCTTCTCCTGGGATTCCTGTATCATGGAGCAAGACACATGTTCCTGGGCAAGATAAATCTTTTTTTTTTTTTTGCTCTGTTTTGTTTCTATTGTAACACAGAAGAACATGGATTGGAGGATCACCCTCCCAGTTAACACTACTGTGCTATCCTCTATTATGGGATAACTAATTCATGTCCTTCTATTTTATTTTGCTTCTACTAAAATGGATAGCCAGTGAGTGGTTTTTTTTTTTTTGGCAATGTAATAATGAAGGTAACTGCTGTGGGATGATCTTTCTGTAGGCTATGAATATATATTCATTGGTTAATTATAAAAGCTGTCTGACAAGTAGCCAGCCAGGATAAGGTTAGATGAAGCAATCAAACTGAGGCCTTGGATGAAGAGGGCAGAGTAAGGGGAGGTGCGAGCCAGCCACCCAAAAAGCAAGGTGCTAGAGGACCAGAAAAGCAACAACCATGGGGCAATACATAGATTAAGAGAAAGGGATAATTTGAATGCTAATAAGCCTGAGTTATTGGCCAAACATTTATAGTTAAATAAGCCTCTGGGTGGTAATTTGGGAAGTGGCTGCTGAAATTTGAAAACAGGCAGGCGGGAGAAAAGCCTCCGTTTACAGATAACATTCAAAGGAGTGATTTTTCTTTTTTTTGAGGAAATATTCTATGTAATGATAAGAATTTTAGAATTGCTAGCGTATCAAGCCTGTGGAAATCAGTAATTTAGGGTGCAGCCACACCTAATAGATGTTCCTTATGTACTGATTTCTGCATTGGGTGACTAAGCCCTCCAGCATACTGGTGAAAGACGTCTCTGCAGTGGGCCCACAGTTGCGGTGGTGGTAAAATGTTGGATGCTATGCCTCCCAAGTTAGGCTAGGGGTAACAAAGAGATCAAGTACCATCTGCAGCCTTCTCTAATAACTAACTCAATAGAAGCCTGTCCTTATCAGAGTCTACTTATACTGTCACGTGCTTTCTTTTCAACAGCCAATTAACCAACCTGATTCTAGGATCTAACCAATCGTCTGGCCCATGGTAGGAGCCCAAGAAGGGTTTGATTAATAACAACAGTGTTTAAGTTTATTCTGAAAGACTTTAGATGGGAGCTCACAACTTTAGTCCCCCAAGTATCCACATCATATATCATAGACATTACATACTACAGATACAAAGATGAGTATATTGGAGAAAATACTGCATTTGGAGAACTATGAGGTTATGTACACTTTCATATTCTCATTATCCCACAGCTTAAGCATGACACTGGTGCCCCAGAGTAAGGAACCTTGCCGGCAGCGAGTCTCTATTACTGGTTCTAAATATCTACCTGAAGGCAACATCTATATCTTTTGAAAAATTTGTTAGAGGAGCACATTCTTGGGTCACAGGCAGACCTACAGACTCTGAAATTCTGGGCTTGGTTATGACCCAAAGCCGTGACTTATCGATCCTTCTGAGTGCACAGTGTACAATGAAGCTTGAGAAATTTCTAATTGTTTCTTAACTCTTATCAGAAGCACCAAGCACTAAGGGATCATGGATCATGCCTCGAGCCTGTATTGCCTTTGAGCTCTCTCGATGGTTTTAATACACTGAAAATTGTTTCTTAACTCTTATCAGAAGCACCAAGCACGAAGGCTTCAGGCTCGCTGGGACTCGCTGGTGTATGCGACAGGAGGAACTGTCTTCTTGAACCGCAGGCTGCTGCTGCTACTGATGAGGGAAGAGGATGTTTCCAAGACCCCCCCCCCATACAGTGCTGGCCCTCAATTGTATTCAGTAGATGTTTGTTGATCTAGTGCTTAACATTCTTGAGTTCCTTAAGCCTCTGTTCCCTCTAAAATGGTTTGACAATTTCCCGTCATTTGGCTTCTTAGAAATGGTTTGTTTCCATTCCTTCTGGTCAGACCTTGCTTTCTGACTGTTTTGCACTCAGCTTTTAATCTCACCACCCCTTGTTCTCTGGGGTTTCTTTATTTCAGCCAGCGTTCTCTTCCAGGGCCTTGATTTTCTCAGAAGTGTGCTAGATGAATCCTTTCTCTCTAGTTACATTGCTTTCAAGGAAGTGAGGACATTGATTTTCATTGTTTTCTCCAAGTGTTGCTGTTAGCCCTCTAGTCGCCCAGGTGGCGCTGTGATCTTCCATGGAAATGCAGGGTCCTGTAGTCCATGACCTTGGGATATTTGGCCCCTTAGAGGCAGAGCTCCTTGTCTACCAATGTGACCTCTTAAGAGGAAAGGGAGGGGACCTCATGCTCTTGCCCTGATGGTCTGAGATCAGAGAGCTGGTGCCATTCACCCCATGGTGGAATGGAAGAACATGGCTGCCATCTACTTTGTTGTGTAGCCATGAGTGCTCTCTAATAAATCCTTGATACCCATAGATTGGACCCTTGTGGATTCGCCTATAGGTCCTTCATCCTTTCCACTGTTGTTAATAAAAACACATGGCCTTAACTCTCAGCAGTGCCTTCTCATAGGCTATCTAAGTGATTGCTTTTTACACTTAGGTCCGAAATTGATCCCTCTTAAGGAAGGACAGTGTTACAGGCACATATATGTCCGTAGACACGGCAGGGAAACCAGTGTCTTCCCGAAGTTATGTCCTTTAAAGTTCCAGTGAGTGGCTGTGGCAGGTGTGTAACATTTAGAAGTTCTTCACATTTGGTTCGAGTTCTCAGCCTTGATTCTGTATGCCAGGGACCAAGCTGCAGGGTCTTTCAGAAGGGCCTCCCAACAGCTCTGTACTTCAATTTCGTTATGACTTTACACTTTCCAGATTTGTCCGACAGTCTTTCCCAGCCCATCACAGGGTGTCAGGAGCTAGGGCAACCGTTTTGCATCTCCTCACATTCATTTGTTTTCAGCTGGGGCCAGAGAACCTCGCTCCTACATTTATAAATTGGTAGCAAAACAAGGACAGTTTGCTTTGTATTTGCAATTGATGGTTTTCAAAGACATTATTTCCAAGTCAAACACCTAAGCTGGCTCCCAATTTCCAGTTACCCACTGGTTCTCAAAAATAGTCCAGGAAGCCACCAAAGGGAAGCTGGAAACGAACAAAAACAGCCCATCTGCCCAACCGGAGGGACACTATGTGAAGCGCCACTGTTACTATTTCCTTTCAGTGGTAAAGATTTGTTACTTGGAGGAGACAGTGTACTTGGCATTATTTTATTTAGAGGGGAAAATAATTGTAGAGCATTAGTTTTTTTTCAGAAGAGTTTATTTCATTGAATCTTCATGCTCATGTTTTTGTTCTCAAATCTAGACAAAGATATTTTTTTACTTGCAAAATATGATTCACACATTACATTCTAAACACCTTATGTAATCACTGGGCTCCATAGTTATCAGTCCTCTAACCTTATTCCACATCAGCATTATCTAGAGCATGGAAAAGTCACAGCACTAAAGGTTGTACAGCCATAGTTTTGGGCCAAACTGGTCTTCAAGGCAGGGCAAGTCATATAAAAAAAATTCCCAGATGTGTCTAAAGGATGGGCAGAATAGGTAACTAACTCAACACCACAAAGCATTTGAAATAAATTAAGACAATGATCAAGACAATAAACATTTTCATTTGTTCTATAGTTCTCTTTATGAAAAATCTCCTTCACCTAAAATTTTCCCGTTCCCTATATAATGTGATTTTTAAAACAATATAATAATATACAAATATTAGTCTTTAGAAAAGAATCAGATAAAATGTTCAACAATTTTTAATTTCAAATGTAAATTAATACAGTGAACTTTAACTAGACAAGACCAGTGGAAGCTGCATAATTTATGTGTATTACAAAAATTTACTGAGGATTTTAAGTACTAGGTATTGGGTTTGACTATGGTAAATTAGAGTGCAATCTTTAATCTGGAGCCTTGGGTACAAGCAACATATTTTAATTTTATTAAACCAAGCAGAAATACATTTATTAAGCAGGAATCTTTATGGTAAGAATGGGACAGAAGGGAATGATCCTGGAGGAAAAATGAGAAAGCACTGACAGCAGGCAACACAGGGCTCACAGTAAGAGGGACTAGACTACTGTCCTGTTGTGATTTCATTGTTGGAGTGGGGGAAATGAGAAACGACATAAGTGGCCAACCCAGGAATCACAACAAAAGCAACTAGACAACTTTCTTTTGGAAAAGGCACTTTCCATTTTTTTCTTCCAGGTTTCCGTTACTAAATTTAAGGCACAAATGAACAGGATTGAAGGTCCAAATTGTCTGGATTAAATAATTTACCCACTAGTTTGGCAATGGAGGCACCTTGATTTATAGCTTCTGGAAGACTGGACAAAATGATGGGAAATGATTCCCCTGGAGGCTATTACCAAAGGAGGGATGCTGGGCTGCCCAAGTAAGTCCTTTCCAGGGGCATTCATTAATACTTCACCTGGAAGGCGAGCTAGGATATAAAAGACTTTATGTTCTAATATTCTTGTCAATGACGTTGTCTGAGTCAATTTTACCTACTTATAAAAGATTGAAGAGGTAAAAGTTATTGTCCTAACCTCGTATAGATAATGTGAAAGGTGAAGCACAGAACCACTTAATTGTTTGGCAAAGGTCACCTAAGTAATGCATATCAGGGCTGGGTATAAGCTGTTAGCTGTCAGACTCCGTCATTAAACATAGTCCCACCTGCTGATTCCCGGGACACTCACAAATATCAATAGGGAAAGAAGACAGTGGCAGATAATAGGTGTCAAAAGGGGGAAATTTCCTTTGGGAGGAGAGGCTTGGGCAGCCTTGTTGGGACCTGCGGCAACAGTAGTCAAAAGTCTGTAGAAAAGGGGCGTGAGAAAAGAACAAATAATCACTCTGAAGAGTTCAAAAGAATCAGTTTTGGAAGTCTTGACAGACAGGTTAAATGGGGCTTGGGCTCAGGGATTTTATTTCCCCAGTAATAAGAAACAGTTAACACCTTTGATTAAGGGCAAGAAAAGAGGGCCAAGGAAATCTACATTCAAGTAGTTCTTGGTTTTGCTCAGTATCTGTGGAGTGAGGACGACGGAGATATTTAGCACTCGTGGTGAACAGGGAACTTGAACTTGGAGGAACGACCTTGCCCAGGAACGCACAAAGGGAGTTACAAGAATGTTGCTGGAAGGCCACATGGAGACAAAGGAGCAGGTTTCTCACACAGCTGAAAATCTGCAGAAGTGAGCCACTTCAGCTTTAGGATGCTCCCAAAATTCATCTGAACCAATTTTCCATAAAAGTAACTGGGAGGTCATTTTCCTATCACCTTACAAGTTTTTAAAGCAGTCACAAAATAATATTATTCCATGTTTCAAACATTGCAGATTAAAAAAAAATTGTGCAGGAGCCTTTCTTAATATGATTCAGGTTTCTTAATTTTAGCGAACTCTTTTATGTGAAGATGGAGGATTCCCAGAAATAATCTTTTTCATAAGCAAGTAGTAGTTATGGGGTAGAGGAGCTGAAGAATCATTCATCATTCAGGGCTTCACACTGGCAAATCAGGAGACCTAAGTCAATGTTCAGATATAAAAAGGATATATATTGGTAGAGCGAAAACTTTCCCACTGGTAGGAAAGGAAACACAGAGAAAGTAATTTCACAGCAATCTCATAAGTTCATCTGATAAGTAAGTGGAGGAATTCTTACTTGCTTACCGTTCTTTCTAACCTCAAGTGTTCATGTATCTGCTTTGGGTATCACATATACAATACTGGAGAGTTTGTCTCCAATTCAAATCATCAGTATCTAATATTCAGAAAGATAAAAATATGATTCCCATGTAAACATAGGATATTTTAGAATACAGATAAATAAAGTAAAAGTGAAATTCTCATGTATTCTCTATCCACCTTATAAACATGGACTGTAAATATCAGATACAGAACAACAATAGTTCACTCTAAAATATCACTCAGAAAAATGGTTAAATATAGTTCAAAGAATCTTGAGAATTAAAGTTGTCTATCAGAAAAGGCATATGGAAACTATTTTACTTATGAAGTAACAGCCAAAATAGTCTTAAGTCTTGGGCAATAATGTCATTATTTCTGGGGTTGCACATTCTACCTTAAAAGGGTAATTTGCAGCTCTATAGGATCAATATGCTTTTCTTAAATCTAGCATTTATTTATTTTTGTTTGGTTTTGTTTTTAAATTTTAATTAAAATATAATTATATCATTCCACCTTCCTTTTCTTCTCTTCAATTCCTCCCATGTTCCTTCACCCCAATCCTCCCAATGTATTCCACTTCACTCCCTCTCAAACTGATGGCCTCATTTTTTTTGACTATTATCTCTCTCTCTCTCTCTCTCTCTCACACACACACACACACACATCTACATACAAATCCACAAATACATGTTATGTGTTTTTCATATATATATATATGTGTAAATATAAACACATATGTTTTATATATATATATAAATTACACACACATAGATATATTTTATGCTGCTTGTATGTATGTGATTTCAGATCTAACCACCTTGTATTGAATAACCAATTATGGAACTATATTTAAAATTTGAAAGTCAAGTAACTTAGTGATCATCTATTAACTCTGAACAAGAAAAAATAATTCACTTATATTTTGATAATATTATATTATAATTTTGCATCTATACTCCTGAGTGAGAGTTGATGCTCAATTTTGCTTTCTTGTCCCTCAACCAAAGAATGTGGTGCATTCACACAGTGGAGTATGGAGTATTATTTAGCTGTTAGAAACAATGACACTGGGAACTTTGCAGGTAAATGGATGAAACTAGAAAAAAATCATCCTAAGTGAGATAACACAGACCCAGAAAGACAAACGTGATATGTACTCACATATAAATGGATATCAGCTGTAAAATAAAGGATAATCATGCTACAATCCACAGACCTAGAAATGTTAAGTAGCAAGGAAGACCCATGGGGGGATGCTCAGATCTCCCTGGGAAGGTGAAATAGGATAGATTTCATGAGTGAACTGGAGACAGATAGATATTAGAACAGGATGGATTAGATGAGGTTGTTGGAGGGAGAGATTACTAAAATTAAAGGAAGGGGATGGTATTTCAGGGTCAGGCAAAAACTTTGCACAAGGAAATCTCCCAGGAATCTACAAGGATAACCCCAGCTAAGACTCCTAGCAATTGCAGATATAGTGCTTAAACCAGCCATCTCCTATAGCTAGATTGGTGTCTACCGCAGTTATTGTCAGAGAGACTTCATCCAGCAACTGATGGAAACAGATGAAGAGATCCACACCAAACATTAGACAGAGTTCTGGTAATCCTGCAGAAGAGGAGGAGAAAGGATTATGGGAGCCAGAAGGATCAAGGACACCATAAAAATAAGCCTCACAGAAGCAACTAACCTGGGCTCAAAGGGGCTCACAGAAACTGAACTGACAAACCAGGAAGCCTACATGGGACTGACCCAGGCACTCTGTGTAAATATTGAAGTAGTATAGCTTGGTTCTCTTTTATGACTGGGTAAGAGGCTGCCTCTAACTCTTTTACTGCATTTGGAACCCTACTCCTCATACTGGGTTACCTAGCGCAGTCTTAACACATGGGGAAGTGCTTTGTCGTACTGTAACTTGATATGCCAAGTTCTGTTGATACTCATGGGCAACCTGCCCTTTCCTAGTTAGAAATGGAGGAGTAATTGGGGATGGTGGGAACAGAAGGAGTTGGGGGAGGGACTGAAAGGAGAGGAGGGAGGGAAAACTGTAGTTGTGTTGTAAATAGTAATAATAATAATAGAAAAATACACTTTTTATTTTAATAATATTATTTTATGGTTTTACATCTATACTCCTAAGTGAGATTTGATACCTATTTTCCATTTCTTGTATTTTTATTTCTTAGCTTGAATATCAGCATTGCAAAAGTCTCATAAAAGAAGTGGTGCATTCTTTCATTTTCTGTTTTACAAAATAGATTAGGTTAAATTTGCTGTAATCATCCAGTGCTGGGCGTTTATTTGTGTGTTTGTTTTAAAGCACTAGCTCACTTTAATGGTTCTAAGTGGGTTTAGATTTTCTTTCTCAGTTAATTTTGGTCAGTTCCATTTTTTTTGCCATGGCTTATACCTATAATTAAAAAAATCATCAGCACAAAACAAGTTTGTGAGTAAAGCTAAAACCAGAAAAGAATATGACATGAGACACACAATTAGAAAATGAAGAGGTATAAAAAGCAAGCCCCAATGTATCTCATAATACCATAAACGTGAGTCATCCAGTCAACTAAAGCATAATTAGGACAGGCACACTAGCATCAAAAAGCAAGATTTTTTAAATAGAGATAAATGGCATAGATACCAATAATTAGTGATGTCACTAAGAAGATATGATTTTAAATTTACAAGTACAAGATGGAAGTATCAATCTGCTCAGCTCAATAATTTGCTCATTAGGAAATATAGAAAGATCTATCAAGTTAGAGATTTTTGTCTTGAAGTGCTTGTCGTTTTGGATGGTCAACTGGAAAAACTAATAAAGCTACGTAACAAAAACTTCAGCAGCATAATCAATCATGCTTAACTGACAATTACATTATTATGGATAGCATATTAGTACCTAGTATATGGCCATACTTCTCATATACTTTAAATTTTACCAAAACAGGCCAAACATTGGATTATAAAACAAGTCTCATTTAGTTTCAAATAATACTTCTGAGAAGTGAGCATCCACATACATGAAGTACCCAGGGTCACAAAACTATCATAGCTAAGATTAGAAAGTTAAACCGATTATCATGAAAGCATTGTACACTTCTAGGATACAGTTAAAATTACAGGTAAGGGGAAAATTAAATTCACTTATTCGACAAAATGAATCATGTGATGTGGATCTAAGACTCCATCCAAAGAAGATGGAGGGGAAGTCTTAAATCCAGTGTTGGAAAAAATAGCACTTTAGTACAGGTGCACACTGAAGCACATACTTCTGGTTTGGGGAATGAGGCTGGGAAATGAAATCTCTATATACAGGAGACGGAAATTTCACCCTTCTCTCCCCTCTGCATAAATCATAGCTGACAGGATCAGAGACCCAAAACATGGCTTGACACTTTGAAACAGAAAAAAGAAACAGAAGTTGCTCCATTATCTTGTAATAGATAGGCAATAAGTTTTCAGATAGAATTCCCACGCTTGGGAAATAGAGCATGAATGGATGAACAGGACAGCATAAATTTATAAAGTTTCTACACATCATAAGAAAGAAGCAGCAGAGTGAAGAGGAGGCCTGCAGAGAAAGAAGAAATCTACTATATATTCTTCTAACAGTGGATTGATATCAAGAAAATATACTGAACTTTAATAATCAAATAGCAAAAAAACTAGAAGCAATAAATGTGCAGGGGGATTAACACTCTTCACATAAAGATGTCTAAGTGGTTGATAAATTCATAGAAATTTCTTTAATACCCATTACCCGTTGATTTACATTATCAGGGTAATAGAAATCAAAATCACTCTGAGTTTCCCTATCACTCTATTTAAAATGACCATTGCCAGCAAAGTAAACAATAAACACTAGTGAAGGTACTGGAGAGAGAGACATACTCATGTTTACTGAGACACTATTTACAACAGCCAAATTATCAAATCTGCTTGGGTCCCCACTGGTGAATCAACAGATAAGGAAAATGTGGTGTATATGCACTATGGAATGGTAAAGAATGAAATTGTGTCATTTTCAAATGAATGGTTGGATTGAAGTTATCATGCTAAGGGAATTAAGGTAATTTCACAAAAATGTGCATTTTCTTTTATATTCAAAGTTAGGAATATTTTAAAAACGGAATTGAAATGGGAAGTAGTGCTCAGGGCTACCAAAGGGAAGTGAAGAAGGGAGCACTGGTGAGAGCATCAGAGAGATGAACTTGAGCAAGGCAAATATGCGCCTGGATGGAGGGACCACACTGAAACTCCTTTCATAGTAACATGTATTAGAAACAGGAAAACAGAAGAAGAAAATAGAAGGAAAATTAATGTAATAAAATATGAGGTGTCAACAAAGCAAAGATGTGGCTTCCGGTGAAGACAAATAACGTGATGCTCAACTGACAAGGTGAAAAGGACAGAGGAGTCTGGAACAAGTACACAGACGCATGATGTTAGGGACACATGCACATTGTTATAGATGCTGCTGACATTGGAGGAACGGCAAAGCAGACTGATGAGTGGCACTGTCTCGATGGTAGAACTCCGGAAAAATACAGATAATAACTTCATAAAATTGATAGTAAAAAACTGAAGCTTGCACATTCCCACAACAATAGATCTATAATTCAAGTCTGCTGGAGGGCAAGGGAACAATCCACATTCCAGGTGTTTTTCCAAAAGAGTTAAAAGAATATTCTGAATTATTATAAAATAAACATATAGGAAATTACAAACACTGTTTTGTCTTGTGTAAAGCATTTGCCAAACTTTCTGAAACATTGAAACATCATTATTAGATTTAAAAAACATGTACTGAAAAATAATAACAGAAACATTATATAAGTGAAAAGAAACTAGAAAAATGTCATCACTTTCAAAAGCCTTTATGAGGCCAGAATCTTCTCCATGACAAAACATGATGAAGAAAAAGCATGTAAGGTGAGCCACTGGACAGCCCTCATGACTTAAAATACAAATCACGGCATTAAAATCAAATATCCAGTGCTGGTCAGTAATGAAAACATCATAACTAGATTGGGCTCATTCTAAAAATACAATGGCTGGTTTAAGATTTTAAAAAATCAGTGATTGCAGTCAACACAGTCACCAAGAAAAGATTTGTATCACTTTATTATGTTATAAATGTATCCTTCAATTCAAATCTCTTTTATACAAACAATTTTCAGCAACCAAGAATGGATGGGAATGTCCTCAATCTGATAAAGCGTATCTCTGAAACTCAACATTTATGCCTTGATGGAATACTGGACATGTTCCCTGTGAGACCAGGGACAATGGGAGGCATTGCAGTTGATGCTCTATTACTTCTACTCCAAGAAACAATGACTATTTTATGACACTTGGGCACTTTTCCCTTTAGGGAAGTTCTAGAACCAATAGGCAGCATTCATATGTAGGCCTGCCAGAGACGCTTCCTGTGAAGAAATCTATTGTCTTTTAAAAGGAAAAGGGTTTGACCAAAAAGCACAGTGACCTAACTCGGCTATTTTAAGTGGTGTAATTGTATGTTTTGTTCTATTTGGGTTGGAAGGTTACTATGAAATTAAAGATGATGCATTCTGTTAATGTTGAAATCTGGCTGTGATTAATGAGATGTTTCAGAATCCAGTCACACTGACTGCCCTAATCATTGTCCGTCTCTTTTTCACACTGTAATTACAACATAAATTTGTATCATTTTCAGAACCCTGACATTTTCAATGCGAAGAAATACGGTTAACTTATACTAGCTGTTAACATATACTGTTGTCACCCATCCTCATGAAGGTGATACCATCTAGGAGAAATGATTTGAATGGTTAAATCTATTTACCTGACAGTAAAACTAGAAAAAGTCTGATAATAGGGAAATCATGCAAATTGACATATTTATGTGACTATGTTGGTTCCCTTTTTGCCCATTCTTATCATAATATTGGTGTTAAGATTGCTAGCTTGGTGTTTTTGTGGGACTCCTAATAGTGGGAGCTGGGGTGTCCATGACTCGTTTGCCTGCTTCCGGGTCTCTTTTCCTCACACTAAGTTGCTTTGTACAGCTTCTATGTAAGGACTTTTGCCTTTGCTTGCTGTGTTTGGTTGTTGTCTCTTGGAGGCTGCGAGGGGGAATGGGTGGGTGACAGTGGAGATGGAGCAGTGAAGCTGGTGCAAAGAGTGAGCTGGAAACTGCAGTCTGCTTGTGTTGTATGAGGGAAGACTGTTTTCAATATTAGTAAGATAAACGTGAACAGTCAACTTTTCTTCCAGTACTTTTAAGCCTTACTGTTTGGATTAAGTACATTGTTTGGGGAGTCTTCTGCCTCTCCCTTGCATGGCTTTGAGGGATTTCCCCTTTTATTACTATAAGGACTGCAGGGTTTCCTTTTTGTGGGCAGAGGACCCTGGTCAGATGTATCTTTCTTGCTTCTCATACTGCCACCTTGTTCCATTTTCAGCATTTTTTTCTTGAATACTACTTTGATTCAGTAAGTTTTGTTCAATTTCCTTACTTATTTACTTCATTTAATCTACTAACCCTTCCTGATTGCAAGAAAACAAAGTGTTCAACACCCCTGATACACACACACAATTCAGATAGGCAGCGGTGATAAAAGAGTCATAGGTAGACTCATGCTAAAGAACACTGGGAGGATCTTTTGAGGAACTTATTTTTTTTTTGAAGAAAGATATTAGAATAGTTTGTATATGTTTTATGTAAATTTTCCTATGCAAAATGACATGAAAATTGTTCCCCTCATTGCTTTAGACAATAATAACAACCAATAAATTCCTAATTTTTACCTTCAGGATAGTAGCAATTATTATCTGCTTCTTTAAGAAAATACAGTGTGTGTGTGTGTGTGTGTGTGTGTGTGTTTGTCTGATTGTGCCTGTGGCCTTTGTATGTGTGCATACTATCTTGATGTGTTAATAACATGCAATGGGGCTTCATTAAGGCCTCTGTAAAACACATATGTGAGCACCAGGGCCATTTCTAACCAGCAGTAGATGTGCCATTGTCTGTGACAACGCAAGGGATCTCATCCTCTGACAATTTTCCTCTTCTTTTTTCTTTGCTCATAAATCTCAGTAAGATTTCTTGACTGGATTCATGGTCCAGAAAGGAGGGCAAGAGTAATGGCTCCTCAAGTACCTGTTGACAATCCATCTCCTTCCCCAGCTTGAGGTCAATTCCTGCTGTTTTTGTTTCTTGCTCAATGCCGATTGATGAGTGGTGCGATTCTAACAAGTAACATGTGATGCTTGCTTTTGATGTCAGTTATGACTTAATTTCTTGCACCCTACTTTTAAAAAACATACTATTTTTGAATAATAACACGATTTGTAAAAATCATTGATTATCCTCACATCAAAAACAGATTTACATTGGATCATGCGTCATGAAAGGAAAGTAAAAAACTGTACAAAGACTAAGATTTCTTCCATCAACTAGGTGGTGAATAGAAAAACTGCCGTTTTATAAACATTCATTGAAGATCAATTGTTACAATGTATATAAAGGTATCTGCCACCTAACAAAAGTGCTACTGAGTCTACTGAAGATGGTATTTTAGTTGACAACCAAATTTAAGCTTCATTCTAATTCAGGATGAGGGTCTCTCTCCAGTGCCTCCTAGAGCAATCTGCACCCATGTCTTGAGTTTTCCGTCCTTTTGCTAAGCACTTCTCTTTCTTGAATGCTTGTGCTCTGATCTATGTCAACTCCTCTGCTTTCGAGTAGGAGGCCAGAGGCCAAACTCCACTGTTGCTCTTCCGGCTCTGTTTGGTTGCTTGCTTGCTTTGTGGATGGGCAGTTTCTCTCACAGGCTTGAGACTGACCAAGTGTGTTCTTCTTTCATTCTCCCTCGTGCTGGAATTACAACCACACCGTGACATACAGTATGTCACGTTTAGTTCTTCATACCTGCAGGGCAAGAACTGTACTGACTGAGCCATCTCCCAGATTTTAAAACTCTTTCCTAACTCTGCTTCAGGGAAAAAACTCTCAGAAGTTGAAGCAGGGGGAGGGTGGTGGGGTTGTGGGGGAGCGGTAGGGCCGGGAACAAGGGGAGTAAATGTAAATTTTTCTTTTAACAATAAAAAAAAAAAAGGACAGTTTCTAGGGCTATTTCTTTCCCCGGTTTTCAGTCACCTACATGGTGTGAAGTCAAGCTCAGGAGCTATTTGGAGACTTTTTTTTTTTTTTTTGGCTTTTCGAGACAGAATTTCTCTGTAGCTTTGGAGCCTGTCCTGGAACTAGCTCTTGTAGACCAGGCTGGCCTTGAACTCACAGCGATCCTCCTGTCCTGCCTCCCAAGTGCTAGGATTAAAGGTGTGTGCCACCACTGCCCGGCTGAGATGATGGGTTTTAAAATGAACTTTGCTCAACAAAGTTGCAAGATGGTATATTAAAATAAGTTTTAACTAGTGTATATTATATAAATATACAAAGTTTAAAAGTTAAAGACAAAAATTATTACTCTGTTGACAAAAACAATGGTGAGACTTCTCTGTGTCTCAGTTTTCTGTTGGATGTTCTTTTAAATTATTTTTTGCTCCAAGATTCCTCAAGTGTTTCTTAGGAAACAGCCCAAAGGTATACCGGGTCTATCATCTGTAATTTTATTATTTCTTTTCCAAAAAAGAAAATAATAGAATTAGTCAGTAGAATTGATGAGCAAGTTGAATTGGATTTGCTATTGGATATGGGATGTCCCCAGAATATGTTTAAGGCATAGCCTTCAGATGGTGATGCTATTGAGAGATGATTGGACCCTGAGGACTTGGCCTTCATCAATAGGTTAATCCACAGTTAGGTTAATAATTTGATAGTGTTATTTGTAGGGCACAGGGATAGGAAGAAAAGTCTCACTGAGGAAGGAGGTAACTTTACAGGTGTCTGGTCTCGGTCCCTTCAGGTTTCTCTCTGCTCTCTGACTGCCATGAGGTAACAGTTCTCCTCCCCCAAATCCTGCCACCATGTGACTCTGCCTGACCTTAGACCAGTGTAGCTGACTAACTGGCTGAAATCACGAGGAAGAAAAAGCCTTTCTCCTGTTAAACTGTAAGCCGAGGTATTTATAACAGTGAGGAAAAGCCTGACTGACACAATCAGTTTTCTGGAAATAAGATGGCTTTTTGTATGCAACCATCTGCATTTTTACATCAGTGGCAAGAAGGAAAGCAAAATGAAAAACTCATCATTTACAAAATGTGAAAATATCAAATGCCAAGATTTATATATGGACATTATAAGCCATTGTTGAGATAAATCACAAAAGACTAGGAAATAAGAATAATTTTTCTTATTTAGAAGACCCAGTGTATAAATCTATCATTTATTAAAAATAAATAAATTCATATGCTCAAGGCAATCCCAGTCATAATAATAATAGTTATTAAAAACCCTTGTTAGATATTGATTAGCTGCTATAAACTTTATTTGAAATTACAAAAAAGATCCTTTTAGCCACTCGAGAAATCTTTTTCCTTGCTGAGTTCTAAAAGACAAATACTTTGCATTCTTTCTCATCTAATGTGCTAAATTCTAAATCTTCAGATGTGAGTATATAACCAGGAGCACTGCAGAAACCAGAAAAGATAAAAGGGTTTATTTATTCTAGGGTGTGGAGAAGCAGTAGAGAGGGACATATCAGGGTAGAAGGCATCTGAGAGGGGAAATAAGGTAAATGGATAGGCTTCAATTAGGGTGGGTATAGTGGTACATGCAAAAGTAGGAGGTAAGAGGATACAATAACATCAAAGAAGTATGAAGAAATCATAAGCAATTATACTCTTAGCTGCCTAAAAATACCTATAATATATGTAAGTCGGCATACACATACATATATAGTTCAAATAAAAATTTCGTATCTTGTATGACAGTGCTGTCCTCAAGGACCACAGACTATGTGACACAAACCCCAACACCTGGCACGAGAAGCCATCATTTTAGTTGTTGGTCAGGGTTGTCTAAGATGTTCTTAAAACATTATACGTTATTGTGATTGTCAACGGTTGCCTCCCAGAAATGGAAGGTGTGCTATTGCTGAAGATAACTATGCACTTTTGGCATAGGGCTCAGAGGACCCAAGATGTATCGGCCCTTAATGCCTCCTCCCAGAGGAGTATCTTTCATGGTACCAAAAATGACCATCAAAGCTTCCAAAAGAAGGAAGCTACCAGTAGTTCTACAAAATTTTGACAGCTGCAAATCATAACAATGAGCAACACGGCACAATACTGGGTGTAATACTGGCATGCACATCTTGGCAGTAATCAGTCACTCTATAATTGAACTCAAAGTCCAATTGTCAAGAGGAAAACCATGCCTGGTACTGGGAAGCTAGCCAACTACCCAGGGCTGGTGAAGTCTTAGTGGCACTACCACTTTTCCAAGGCAGAAGAATCCTTAGATCCTTTTATACCCACAGATAAGTGTCGCTTTTAATTATCATCAAAGAAATTTCTCTTTGAGAAATATGTAGACCCTACAACTGCCATTTTATTAAAATGGCATAACAGATAACTACATTCTTTTTGAATTTTTAATTTATTTTTTAAAATTAATTTTACATTCCATCCACAGTTCTCCCCTGCATGCCTCCTCACACCCTCTCCACTTCTGTAGGAGGAGAGAGACACTTTTGGTTCCTAGCCACTTAGCCCTGAAATAATCACACAAAAACTATATTAATTAAATCACTGCTTGTCTCATTAGCTCTATCTTCTTATTTGCTAACTCTTACATGTTAATTTAACCCATTTATATTAATCTGTGTATGGTCACGAGGCTGTGGCTTACTGGCTAAAGTTCCAGCAAGAGTTACAGTGTCTGTCTCCAGTGGGGCTACATGGCATCTCACCTTTAGGCAAGTTCAGCAGTCATTTCTCTGTGGGTTCTGCATGTCCAGTTCATTAAGCAGTCCAGGCAAGAACAGTTTCTTGCCCAAATGGTTAGGCAACTCCATAAGGAGCCTCTTTGATGTCCATCTTCCTCTTGAAGTAGATTGGTGCTGCCAGCAACAGATATGTTTCATTGTCATGATAAGCCCTAAGTTTTTAAAACATTTTAAATGCCATATTCTGAAGGTATCTGAAAGATTTGAAGAATACCTATCCATCTGAAATGCTTCTCTGTAATCTAGAAAATCTAACTAATATGACCACAAGCTTGACTATTATAGATGATTATCTATTAACCTATATTTCTTAATTATTCAATACTTTTTTAAAATGAACAGCACAAACACAATGACTTAATAAAGAACAGAAATATACATACAACAAAATTGACCTTATAATTGTATCAATAAACCAAAATCCATACCAATGCAAATCTCTATAGCATATCCCCCTTTATATGTTAACAAACATTTATAAACAATATTTGGGAATATTGACATAGTTTTTTGCATACTGCTTCTTGATGTTTATTAGGCAACGTGATTTTTTTATGGGTGTTCAAGATGACGTTTCAGGGGGTCTTGGTCCATCTAACCACATTAGTCTAGAAGTATTCCACAGGTTCTCATCTTCTATGGAAATAAAAGAAGAACCTCTTTCCCAAGCGACATATCCTTAGACCGAAATTCTGAAGTCAAGTTACCTTTATAATATACATGCTTGTTTAGCTTAGCAGCCCATACAATGAAATGTCTCTCTGCACTTAGCTCTTTCACAGTAAAAACTTTCAAAGAAATCACAATAATATATGTAATCCAGACTCTCTGTGAATTTTCCATCTTTATGTGGCTTATTTTTCTTACTCAATTACTTTTTAAAATTTATTTTATTATCTTTACTCCTTGAATCTATGACTGTCTGTACTCTGTCTCTTTAAAGGCTGTGTTTATTTTTTTTAATAAACCAGTTACTCCATACTCTTTGTCTTCTTTCTCCCAAGCCTATGTAAATGTTTAAACATTGTGTCTCATTTAGAGGTCTTTTATGTATGAATCTGTCTTATGGTACATCTGTAATTTCCTTAAGTGTCTTTCGGCCATTTTAGAGTCCGCTATTGAGAGTTCTCTGTTTAGGTCTGTACTTCACTTTTATTTTGTTTTCGGATTATTTGTTCTTTTAATGACCAATTTCTTGAGTTCTTTCTATATTTTGGAGATCAGACCTCTGTCTGAGGTGGGGTTGGTGAAGATCTTTCCCATTCTGTAGGCTGTCATCTTGTCTTGTTGACAGTGTCCTTTGCTTTATAGAAGCTTGGTCACCAACTGAACAACTCAGGCCTGAGCTGCCACAGTTCTCATTTTGTTCCAAGAGAGGAGAAAGCTGTCAATCCAGTGCTACAGGGCTATTTTTCCTCTATTTAGGAGAATTACAAATTAAAACAATATTACTACTCTGAAAAAATGACACTGAATAACTGCTGCCTACAAGATACACACCTCAATGTCAAGGACAGACATTTCCTCAGAATGAAAGGTTGAGAAAAGACTTTCCAATCAAATGGACTTAAGAAGCAAGCTGGTATAACTATCCTAATATCTAACAAAATAGACTTCAAATTGAAGGTGGTCAGCACCATTTGTTAAATATGCTTTCTTTTTTCCATTTGATATTTTTTGCTTCTTTGTGAAAAATCAGGTGTTCAAAGGTGTATGGATTAATATCTGGGCCTTCAATTTGGTTCTATTTATCCTCCTGTCTGTTTTTATGCCAATACCAGGCTGTTTTCAGTACTGTAGCTCTGTAGTAGAGTTTGAAGTCAGGAATTGTGATGCCTCCAGAAGTTCTTTTATTGTACAGAATTGTTTTGGCTATCCTGAGTTTTTTGCTTTTCCATATGAAGTTGAGTACTGTTCTTTTGAGGTCTATGAAAAATTTTGTTGGGCTTTTGATGGGCATTGCACTGAATCTGTAGATCGCTTTTGGTAAGATGGCCATTTTTACTGTGTTAATTCTACCTACCCAAGAACATGGGAGATCTTTCCACTTTCTGGTGTCTTCTTCAATTTCTTTCATCAAAGATTTAAAGTTCTTGGCATACAAGTCTTCCACTTGTTTGGTTAGAGTTACTCCAAGCTATTTTATGCTATATGTGGCTATTGTGAAAGGTGTTGATTCTCTTATTTCTTTCTCAGCCCTTTTATCATCTCCATACAGGAGGGATACTGATTATTTTTGAATTAATCTTGTATCCTGCTACATTACTGAAAGTGTTTATGAGTTGTAGAAGATCCTTGAGAGCAGGGATACAAGGAACATACCTAAACATAATAAAGGCAATATACAGCAAGCCAACACCAACATCAAACTAAATGGAGAGAAACTCACAGCAATCCCACTAAAATCAGGAACAAGACAAGGTTGTCCACTCTCTCCATATCTATTCAAAATAGTCCTTGAGGTCCTAGTTGGAGCAATAAGACATCAAAACAAGATCAAAAGGATACAAATCAGAAAAGAAATCATACTCTCACTGTTTGCTAATGATATGATAGTTTACATAAGCGAACCCCAAAATTATTCTATTAGTGTCCTTTTATGGGCCAGTTGAGTTCATTATTATTAAGGGATGTTAATGACCAGTGATTGTTAATTCTTGTCATTTTTTGGTAGTAATAGTAGTAGTAAGGGTGTGTGTGTGTGTGTGTGTGTGTGTGTGTGTGTGTGTGTGTGTGTGCATTTCCCTTCTTTAGTATTTGCTGTTGTAGGATTATCTATTGTCTCTTCTTTCATGGGTCCGGCAAACTTCCTTGAAGTTTTTCTTCTAATGCTTTCTGTAGGCCTGGATTTGTGAATAGGCATTGTTTAAACCTGGTTTTGTCATGAAATATTTTGTTTTCTTCATCTATGGTGATTGAAAGTTTTGTTGACTATAGTAGTCTTGGTTGGCATCTGTGGGCTCTTAGTGTCTGTATGATGTCTGTCCAGAAACTTCTGGCTTTCAGAGTCTCCATTGAGAAGCTGAATGTTATTCTGATGGGTCTGCCTTTATATGTTACTTGGTCTTTCTGCTATACAACTCTTAATATTTTTTTTATTCTGTATAATTTGTGTTTTGCTTAATATGTAGTGAGGGGACTTTTGGGTGATCTAGTCTATTTGGTGTCTTGTAATCTTCTTGTATCTTCATAGGCATTTCCTTTTTTAGGTTGGGAAAGTTCTGTGATTTTGTTGAATATATTTTGTTTCTTTAAGCTGGTATTCTTCTCATTCTTTTATTTCTATTATTTTTAGGTTTGGTCTTTCCATGGTGTCCCAGATTTCATGGAGGTTTTGTTTTATAACTTTCTTTGACTGATGAATCTATTTCCTTTTTATATATTCAACACCTGAAAGTTTCTCTTCAATCTTGTGTATTCTGTTGGTGATTCTTGCATCTGTAGTTCCTGTTTGTTTAACCAGATTTTCTGTTTCCAGGATTTCCTCTATTTGTGTTTTGTTTATTGCTTCTATTTCAATTTTCAAGTCTTGAACTGTTTCCTTTACCTGTTGATTGCTTTTTATTGATTTCCTTTAAGGGATTTATTGATATCCTCCATTTTTTGTTTGTCTTTTCCTCCATTTCTTTAAGGAAATTTTTTATTTCCTCTTTAAGGGTATCTATCATCTTCATGAAGCTATTTTCAAGGTTGTTTTTTTCTGCTTCTTCTGGGTTGGGATGTTCAGTTCTTCTTGTTGTACAACTATGAGGTTCTGGTGATGCCATATTGATCTTTAGGTTGTTGAATGTATTATTGCATTCGTGTCTACCCATCTCTTACTCCAATTGTTGTAGGCAGTGTTTTTGCCTCTTTGTCTAATCGTTGCTGTGGGTATCTGTGTTTCAGGGATTCTCTCTTGAACTGATTGGTGCAGTTGCTGTCTGTGTCTTATAGAGCCACTGAGATCTCAGAAGATGTTTGGGTTTGGGGGATAGTAGGGGTACGTAGATTATAGGGTTCAGAGGAGGGGTACTAGAATAGTGTGTCTGTAGGAGGTTTGCACTTGCAGCTGAGGTGTTTGGGAGAGGAGCCAACAGTTTAGTCCTGGGGTCAAGGGCCTAGAGACTGGGCTGTCCAACTGAGAGGCTGGTCACTCACTTCTGGTCTGCACTCTGTGAAGATGCAGTCTGTGTCTCGGGGAGATGGTGAGGTTATGAGGTATCCCATAACTACATTCTAAATATTTACTCTTAAATTCACATTTAAGTATAGTTATTACCCTTTTCAAGGAAATTTCTCTTTGCAACAGATGGAGACCATTGCATAAAACCACAACGGATCAAAATGCAGAAATGTGGAGATAGTTCTAACTGGTACACCTACAGCTCATCTCTTGTACCCAAGGCTCAGGGATCATTGCAAGAGAAGGGGTGGAAAGACTGTAAGAGCCAGAGGAGTAGTGGTTTTCTATGAGATTGTTTCTTCTAGAAATGTCACAGAAGCTATGTCCCCAATGTCTCAGTAACATGTCTGTCTAAATATGACCTGAAGATGGACAATACTACCAGACTAACTAACAGCAAAAAGGGGAATCTTAGGAGGCCTCAACATAGATGAAAAACTGTATACAACCACAGAATCCTGGGAGTAGGAGAAATAATCTTTTTTAGGGAAGAACATATCAATTGGTTACCCAATACCAATTGGTCAGCCCTGAAAACAAATAAATACAAGTAGCTTTATATGAACTGGGCAGGTTGTATTTATGTACTTAGCATATTGTTGTATACTAAATATGTATGATGTATGTTGTATAACACTCATTAAAGAAAAAGAGGCCATGAATGTGAAAGACAGCAAGGGAAAGGATGC
The DNA here is from genome assembly GCA_028555095.1 of Dicrostonyx torquatus. NCBI lineage: Eukaryota > Metazoa > Chordata > Mammalia > Rodentia > Cricetidae > Dicrostonyx > Dicrostonyx torquatus. The sequence goes on along the minus strand of JAQHUG010000009.1, from coordinate 1,666,349 downwards.
ATGGGAAGGGTTGGAAGTAGGAAAAAGAAGGGAGAAAATTACATAATTACATTATAATCTCAAAAAATAAGACAATATAATTAAATACACACAATTTATACTGTAGAACAATGGCTCCAGAGAAGGATCTTTCAAGGGACTGAGCCAGAAAAAAGGACATGGTTCTGTAGGAAAGAGATTTAATTCACATCCATATCCCACATGAAATCATTTCCATATGGATTGTGCATGTAATTGCAAATCAAGTCAGTAAATTTTGGACATAGAGTAGGAAGACATAATATATTCATAACTTAGGGAAATTACCATTTCCTTTGTTAATATAGAGATTAGTATATTTGAATATGTAAAATAAATATATATTCAAAATGTAATTTTTCTTGACTACATAAGGAACTGTTAGAAGTCTATATGAAGAAGACAAAAAAATGTAAAAGTCATTCTTAAAGGCACATACACCTGAAAATGTGCTGAACATCACTATTACTTAAACTAACAAACAGGGAAATCGTGTGAGGGATACATTTTTAGACAGATAGAGTTGAAATGACTTAAAGTCATTTTCATTGGAGCAGGTGGGTGAAAGGTATGGTCATCCAGCGGTATCCACAGTGTCAAGTAGTACACCTGGACAATGTATTCATTTCTGATGCTAAATTGAAGCTATGTTAAATGAAATCCATTTCAATGTCATTCATGAAATGTATCTCACAGGCAGCTGGAGTTTGTATTATTATTCCTAATAATTTCAGTTTTGAAAGAGTCCAAATGCATTCCAATGGTTGACTAAGCAGTCTCCTTGCACTCGAAGTCATACACACAGCAGTGTGAATCGGTTAAAAGCTAGAAAATTTTGTATTAAAGTAGCATGTCACTAAAAAAAGGCAAAAATTTCTTAAATTTACATAAATACACAGGTACATACATGTATAAAACATACTCATGTATACACGCACATGTGTGCATAAGAGTGTGCACACACACACATACACAACATGAACATGGACATTGGGAAATGTAATCCATATCATTCAGAGTTGCATGATTCAATAGTGAAACTGTAGAAGAAGCCGGGCGGTGGTGGCGCATGCATTTAATCCCAGCACTCAGGAGGCAGAGGTAGGTGGATCTCTGTGAGTTTGAGGCCAGCCTGGTCTACAAGAGCTAGTTCCAGGCCAGGGTCTAAAATTACAGTGAAACCTTGTCTCAAAAAACAAAACAAAACAACAACAAAAAAAACTGTAGAAGAAATAAGAAGACTGATCCCAGAAGCAGGAATCTGGAAAACTAGAGTGGGATCATGATTGAGGGAGAGCATGAGGGGAGCTTTGGAGAAAATGGCCATACTTATTAAGGGGCTTTTGCATTGATGAGAAGACATCTACTGTGGTTACTTCCATAGGTTTCTGTATAAAATCAGACCTGTTAATAATTCTAGCACAGAGGAAGGAAGATGTTCCTGAGGACCTACCCTTTGTGAGGTGATGCTGGAAGTTGATGGCTTCTGGGGGAGGTAGAGTCACTTTTGGGGGGTGGTATGACGACTAGTTGGCTCCCCATTCTCTGGTAGATGGTCCCACACCACTGTACAAATAGATATCACTAATTATGTTCAGTGGGTAAATAAATTAGTAAGTAATAGAAGACAGAAATTTGAGAGAGAGATATGATGGGTGGGTTTTTGAGAAAGCTGGAATGGGGAGGGAAGGGAAGCTCCAATAAAGATACATTGCACATGTGTAAAATTAATTACATTAAATTAAAAATATGTTTGCTACGTACATTAATTTTGCATGCATTTTAAACTTTTATCTTATTTATTTGAGGATCACACATTATAATCTGATTATATTCACATGCCACTCTTATCCCAGATACCTGTAAAATCGACCCCCACTTCCACCTCTTCCCCAATTCCCTGTATTTTAAAAGAAATAGCCATTGATTTCAATTTGTATTTTCCATATACTCTTGAATGGTCAGCCAGACAGGAGTGATCCTTACAAAAACTGACTCTCCCTCTCTAGAAGACATTACCTGTCCATAGATTCTCGGTGAGGAATGGGGGACCATGAAAACCTTTCTACTCCATGCTAGAATGTTGACTAACTTAATCTTATATGTGTTTAGAGATACCTGGATTTTTTGTGTGTGTGAGTTCATGTTTCCAGTAGTTTGCCATGTACAGAAGACAGCTTTGCTCTTGTCCTCCCAAACCTCTGGCTCTGACAATGTTTTTGCTTCTTCTTTCCTGATGCTTCCTGAGCTTTGTAGGTTGGAGTGGTGGTCTGCAATTTAGATGTCCTATTATGACTGAGCTCTCTACTGACATTTATTCTATGTACTTTAACCGGTTGTGAATTTCTGCAAGAATCACCATCTACTACAGAAAAAAACTTCTCAAATGAAGTCCGCATATGAATGTGCACTTTTTTAAATGTATTTTATTTAACATTTTCAATGAAACCGGTAGATAGCAGAAGAAAATAAAACTTGTAAATTTCTATAGTCTATGAGTGAAGAAAAATAATAAATATAGTCCACAAATGAATAGATTAGTAAACAGCATTATGAACAAAATAAATTAAATCAAACATTAAAACATATATAGAAGAGTAGGCAGAATCAACAGGTGTAGTTACAGAGGTACCTGCCTCTACATGTTTCCCTCTAGTCCACATCCTTTGACTGCAGGTTTAAAGGAGAGAATACTGCCATCCTTTGGTATCCAAGAGAGACTTATTCCAGAATATACTCTCCCTACTCCACAGACACTCAAATCCATGTTTAAAAGGTGTAGTATTTGCTGGTGAACTTCACATGTCTCCATACATGTTTTCGTTCCCTTCTAAACCATGCACAAATCTACTGCACAGTGTGTGGAAGCAGTTTTCTTCTGCGTGGGTTAGAGAAGAATCACTAGAGAACATGTGAGTATGACTTCAAATCAGGAGCGTTTATTTTCCAAAGAACAGTGACTTCACAGTAAGGATAAGGAAACTGTGGGTGTTGAACTCATGAATATGAGAGGATATCTGGCACCTGGCCTCTAGGTTTAGAGCCCACCTGTCCGAGTAAGAGGTCAGAGAGCATGAGCTCTCATTGCTGTTGTCAGGACTTCCTGTATTTCACTCCCTGGACATTCACAATATTGCCTCCATTTCCTGCCTTGAGAAGATCAATTAATTGACCTCAGATTTAAGTTATTTCTGTCACTGGCAATAAAAGTCCTTATCACAGTAAAAGGGGATCAAGGGTGAACACCAATTTTGATGATCTTCTTATGAAAATCTGATGCCCTCACCTTGAATCTCAGCAGGTGTTGTATCTGATCAGTAGAATATGAAAGAAACGAAGTTGTGCCACTGTGCGGGACCTGCCTGCAAGGAACTGGCAACTTCTACTTCCTATCTGATCCCTCAGGTACAACATAAGTAGGTAAAATCCCATTCCCAGAGTGCTCCTAAGGTAAGCATGAGGTCATAAGGAGGGAAGTAGGCTTGAAGGTATATGGAGAAGACTGTCCGTCCAGTGGTGACCAAATCTCTTAGGTACAAGTTCATGGGGTATAATATAAAATGGTTGTTTTACATAAGTATATTTTTAGTGTTGTTTGTTAAGTATTAATGAATGCTGCATTCATATTATTCTCAAATCTCTTACTGTTTCTCCAGCTAGCAAGTAAAAAATGCCCAAACTCTAATCATTCCTTGTCCACTGCCAAACAATATAACTCATTATCCCTACTATTTAAAAAATGCCTTACAGGCCCCTTTTCATAACAAGATAAGCTTACTACCAACACCACATGCTTGCAAACTCTTGTCTATTTGCTTTCCATAACCCTAATTTGTGTTTATTCCCTCTCTCCTCATAGTACACACCTGTACCTATGGAAATGGGGGAAGCATTCAGGCTGGGCCCATGGGTTTCATGACAAGTTCCATTCATGACTGCCAGCTTCAAACACTGTGAAAAGCTATCGTCTGCATTTCCTTAGATAATTTGCTCTCTCACCCATCCAGGTCTCTCTCAGGGCTTTCTGTTTGCCAACTCAGAGGTAATATTTGAGTGACAATATTTCCTTCTCATTTTCTTTCAAGAGTATAAAACTCAAAAGCAAGTCATGATACCTTCACAAATGCATACCTATCGACATATGTGCCTTTTGCTACCTCATTCTTAGTATGTCTTTCCTGGAAGTCCAATGTAAGCATTTCTACTTTTCCATAGTCTCCTTTTAATGTCTGAAAGGAAAACCCCAGCTTTTTCTCTATCTGTCTCCTTCATCAACAGTTTTTCTCTCTATTGGATCATGTCCATAATAAACAAAGATGCTTTAATTCTCCCTATTAAGAAATCCCCTGCGTGTTTCAAATGCCCTCCAGCTGGAGTAACGTAACCACTCTTCATGAGAGTACTGGCTCTGGATAGGGCTATCTACTATGTCTCATTTCTCCCTTTTCCTGTCTTGAACTCTTTCCACTAAGCTTTGAGTTTTATGTCCCATTGAAACTGCCCTTGTATAAGCCATATATCATCAACTCCAACCTTATATAGAAATCAGCTGAATTTAAGATTGACAACACCAACATCTCTTATAGAAACACTTCTGAACTTGGTACCAAGGTTACTGTTCTCTCCTGGGTTTCATTCTAACTCACTGACTTTTCCTTCTCCCTTGCCCTTGCTTATTTTCACTCACCTCCTTGAACTCTATACTTTGGGTTGCTGCAAGGTTTATTGCTTATGATTTCCTCCTTACCAATACCTGTTGTCTTGCAGTCATATGGCCTAAGCACGATCTACGCACTGACTGCTGGACGGGTGCTCCTAACCTAGACCCCGTCCTTAAAATTTGACCTTTTATATACAATTCCCCACATAGTATTTCTATTGGAATATCTAAATAATTCCAATCCTTAACATGTCCCAAGCTGAATGCTTCATAATCTCTCTAAAATCCATACTTCTCAGAGTCCCTATCACCAAAACCACTGTAAACTCCATCTCCTTAAATGTTCAAGCCCAAATCTATGTTGTGGTCCTTGATTCATTTACTTTTTTCTCACTATATACAATCTTTCAGTAATTTCTGTTGCATCTGTTTTAAAGACTGTTTTAAAATATTTGTGCTGTTACCACCAATAAAGCCATTATCCATTCTGAATTGTTCTTTGTGTCTTAGTTATCTGCTTGCTTCTATCCTTGACCAAGGTATGTATGCTCATCCTACAACACATGATCATCACGCTAAAAGGTAAGTCAGATAATGAGAGTGGCCTGCCACATGTCTGCTTCCCCTGTAACTTAGCTAAAATTAAAGTCAAAATCTTTGCAATGCTTTCAAGGACCTTTATTTTTTCCTTTGATCCCACCTTACCTCACTTGTAGCATCTCTGACCATCTCTAAATTTCTCAAACAAACATCTGACCTACTTGAGTTTGTTACTGTGCCTGGTGTTTTTCCCACATGTTATGCATGATGCTTTCTTTTATTTCCTTTAAACTTTTGCTCAAGACTGAAGCACTGAGTACTTTGTAGTCATGTATCTGACCAACCTTGTAGAAAACACTTTCTCTCCCCACAGCAGAAGGCTGTATTCCTTTCTTTCTTGTCTTACTCTTTCCCACATGAAGTATTTATTAATTAGTTTGTCATTAATCTCAGCACAAGCACATGAGCTCCACTGAGGCAATTACTTTGACTTATGTGGCCTTCAGCTCTCTGCACAGTGCCTATGACAGTTTCTAGTACATGGGTAAACTTTCAATAAATACTTGAAGAATGACTAGGCATTTAACTGGGCGAACTCTTCTGAATCTATAACATACTTTGTTAGGAAGCAATAATTCTAAAATATTTGAATTATAGTTAAATCTATGAAAAGTCAAGGTTGTTTAAAAAAAAATTCCAATTGCTATCCCATCACTTGTTTAAAAGTAAACTGCTAATACCCAGTGATAGTGGAAAAAGTCCATAATCTTTTGGGAAGGCAATTTGGCGCAGTATATAATTTAGATTCCACTTCGCTCAGGAATGGCTTGGCAGGGCTCTGTTCTAATTACCATTTCATAAATGAGAGAATTCAGGCCTAGAGAAATTATGTAATTTGTCTTCGGGCATGCAGAATATAAACAAAGAAACACTAGCATTAGAATGATTTTTATCGGAGTTGAAACATTTAACTACTGTTTATTATTTTCAGCTTTCCAGATGAAGATACTGCAGGGAATTTCTGGTGTTAAGCAATTTGTCAGTCAGGCAGTTGGAGTCTAGGATTATTTTCTTAATTGTTATGCTGCATGGCATTTGTTGGGGGAAATTTTAGCAAAAGTACTTAATCATTACATTAACCTTTGGGTTCTACATTCAACTTACAAGTGAAGTGTAACTGGTGCAAGTGTAGGTCATCACAATGTAAAAGGAGGCTCCACTCACCCCTCCCTGTGCATTCTGACTCACTTTGGGGTAAACAAACAGGGAGCATGTCCTAGTTAAAGCTCAACAGACTGTGGCCTTTTCCAGTCAGCCCAGGAAGACAGCTCCTTGATATTCTTCCTAATCCTTAAATTTTGCTCTCCTTTCTCCACGTTCTTATGTAGTAATTTTGATTTGTTTTACAGTAGTAAAATATTTCTCAAAGGGACATTTCAGGGGTCAAAAATCTTACATTTTAACCACAATAATTCAGCCAAATATAACTCATGCATTAAAGAAGTTGTAAATCCTAAATCTATACATACATAAATAACTTATCAGTGTTTAATTGTGAAAGGCCTTCAGTTGGATTTCAAGTTTAATCTTGACTAGCCTGCTATCATTCAGAAAGTACCTTGACAATTACTTTCCAAAAAATACAGCTCTTAGATGTGTGGATCCAGCTCTGTTAAACACTTCTGAGGAATTTCAGCATACTGGGAGTAGCCCACAGTGCTTCCTTTGGCAAAGTTCTTAGGTCAGGCATGGGTGGGATGAAAGAAACAAGAGTGATTGAGACCAGTGGTCAGGTCAGCCCACATTAGATCAGGACTGACCACCCTCTTAGTAAAAATATATTGAGAGTCCACCCATCTATTTTGATCAGTCAGCTATGTGATGATTATCTGCCTCCTAGGAAGCGGGACACAATTGTGTCTGTGTAACAGAATCGACACATTCTATGGCCTTTCAAACTATTATTTGTGTTCTCAAGGCATATCTTTAAAAATTATCTCATAATAGCTACAGTATAATTTTATTTCTCCTAGTTTCCATTTCCTAGCCATGCTTTGAATACTGTGTGCTTTGAGGTTCTTCAACTGTGTTTTCCATTTTTTTAAGACAAAGACTGAGAGAACGTTTTATGAAGAAGACTAATTTCCCGAGCAAACAAATGCCATGTAATGCCATCTAAAAATGTTGAACTTTTCCTGGGGTTGGGGGCGCTCTTTTTATATTTAGGGGAGTCATTAGAATGTCTGAAGGTCACAGATCTCTTCAGAGGAAATCCTTTCCAATCCAGTGCCACACTTGTAAGGAAGGGAACACGGCTGGAAAACTGACATGTCTCAAGTACTTATATGTTCAGATTGCCATTGACTTCAGTTGCCTGAGGAGTTTCAAATGTACACTGTGCTTAAATTAAGAACAGACTTCAAGGGACTTCCTCAAAGTAGGCATCAAGTCATCAACCAGCCATCTCTACCGATCCTCAAACCACAGTCATTCTAGGCACAGGTTCCAGTTGAGTACTGAGAAAGATGTCTAATGTCTGCAGCACAGTATGATAATTATGACTGACAACAGCTAGTTAAGTGCGTCTAAGTAGCTAATGGAGAGAATTTGAAGCAGTTCCCAAACAAGACAAAATAGTACAGTCTTTAGTCATAGATATGCAATTCCTCATATCTGACAACATAAATCCTTTAGATGTATTGCATCTAATGTATCAATTTAGAGTAAAAGTATCTTAAAATTTTTTAAATGTCGTCATATCCTTTTACACCTATGATATTGCTGTAAGGATTAGCAAACTGGTGGGGAAGGGGGTGGAAGAGAGAGGGGGGAGAGAGAGAGAGAGAGAGAGAGAGAGAGAGAGAGAGAGAGAGAGAGAGAGGTCACTGCCTTTTCTTCTGCAAATTCAATTGCTTTGAATGAAACAATATGCAAAGAGGAAAGAGATGGAGGCGACCCTAATAGCCACCCATTGTTATGGACTGCAGTGTTTGAATGGCCCAGCCACCCATTGTTATGGACTGCAGTGTTTGAATGGCCCAGAGGCTCACTAAGGAGATCTTTAAATTTTCTGTTTTCCATGGTGAGGTGAGTGTGCTTGAAGAGTGAGATACAAAATCAAAAGAAGAAAGTTGAGGACTTTATCAGAGAACACTGAGATAACTTGTCAGTTACTGTGTAGACTGGAGTCTAAAAAACTGAGGATGATATGTTCTATTTAAATTTCCCTTCAGGAGTAAGACAACAGTTTCCATAGAAAAAGTCAGGAATGCACTGGGCTGCTGGGGGAACCTTTAATCTCTTCAATTTCTGACTGTATTTCATGGTTTTCCATATGTTTTCAGGCTTTTTCATGCCTAAATTTTCTTGCTATCCCAGTTTTGAACTGAAAACACTACTGTCTGGGCAAACTGCATGAATGGTCCTTACAATTATAACATCATCCAGTGTGATGGTTGATCTCATAGCTGGTGAAAGGGTAGTCAGAAAATTTTGACAGAGGAGGAAGACCTACCCTGTGCCACTGTCTCATGGACCGGGATCCCAGGCTGGATTAAAGAAGAAAGCATTGAAGTGTCCCTTTTCTTATTGGATGTACGGATACCAGCCTCACTGTGCAGATCAATTCTCCCTAAAGCTGCTTGTTCTTTTTTTTTTTTTTTTGTAACTCTACAGAATAAAGTAACTAATCCATTCACTGAAATACTGAACCCTCATGCTGTGGTACATGTTCTGCCTGTAACCAGAACATCTGTAGCCTGTGTCTTGTGCTTCATCAAAACCTTCACTTACACATCACCCTCTGTGTCTCTCAGGCTAATTTCACAAAGTCGTCAAGGTGCTGTGAACTCAGGGCTCTAAGATAGCTTACGTCAGAGCTATGGGTGGACTCTTGTTAGTGTGACCAATGAAGGATGGTACTCAGGTCTCACGTCCAGCCACTATTCAGATACACCACATTTCTCTTTCTGTTCTAAGCTATTTGTTCTTTCACCACTTGCAATATTTTGTTCTGTTGGTATATGTTTTTGGATATTATGTTTGTAACAACATAATATAACTTTGGTGATTCACAAAGTTTATAATATATGAATCTGTATTATGTAAAGCTTTATATGATACAAAAATGTAAACATACACATGTAAATATAAATTAATAGAAGTATTCTTCCAGAAATTCTAAGAACTTTGGGAGCTGTGGTTCCAGAAATTTTTACTGTTTTCCTGTTATGAGTATTCTGTCTAATTACTCCCATAATATTTATTTTTACTCTCATTTTTATTTTTATTTTCTGTCACTTTATTTTATTAGTAGTATAAAGTTTTATTTAACTGTGTGTGCAAATCTGTAAGGTTTTCATGTCTAGTAAAGGTTTTCATGTCTTTCCAGAATAGAGCATGGAATCCAGTGTTAAAACTGTGCTTTCATTTAGTGACAAGTTTCCTAGGCTTGCAAGAGTGAGAAAACGTATAAAATGATAATAAAATGACCATATATTTATCACAGAAACCCTTTAAATATACAGAGAACACAATAGTTTTATAGCTGCCAATGTTTTATTTAATGTTTCTGGCTTATTTTTACTTTGGAAAGCATTTTACAGGCGCCTGATCCTCATCTGTCCCTGATGCATTCCAAGTGCACAGTGCAGAACTGTTTCTGCAGGCACAGAGCTACAAGGCGGCTCACAAGGAGGCCTAATCGTTCTCTGCACAATGAACTGTCCATTGGGTAGCCATTTCCTTTTCTATTTCCCTGGCAATTGCCATTCCACAGCGGTTGACTACTTTAGACTTTCCGTGTAATGGTGGTGGACTCAAGTTTGTGACTCTGGCTGGCTCATTTCTTTTGTAAGATTATCGAGGTCCACCTATGTTCTGCCTTTCCCTCCCTCCCTCCCTCTCTCCCTCCCTCCCTCCTTCCCTCCCTCCCTCCCTCCCTCCCTTCCTTCCTTTCTTCTTCCTTCCTTCCTTTTCTTTTTATTTTTTCTTTCTCTTTCTCTCTTTCCTTTTGTTATTTCCTTTTTTTTGTTTTTCAAGACAGGATTTTCTCAGTGTAGATTTGTCTGTACTGGAACTTGCTTTGTAGCTCAGGCTGCCCCAAACTCATACAGATCTGCTTGCCCCTGCCTCCCAAGTGCTAGGAATTACAGGTATGTACCACCACTACCCAGCTCCATGTTTTTCTGATAGTAGAAATGTAAACTGGTGTGACAACCTTGAAAGTTTAAGTTGAATGAACATGGGATCCAGCAACGACACTTCTAAGTATCAGTGTAAAACAGTTGAGATCAGAAACTCAAGGTCTTAGCTACCAAGCTTGCCACAGTACCACCCACATTATACATATGTACATATTTTGATATCAATTCTAATCTTTCAGCATCTCTACATCTTTTCATAAATGGAGGGCATTGACTGGTTTTGTGTGTCAAACTGACACAAGCTAGAGTCATCAGAGAGGAAGGAGCCTCAGGTGAGGAATACTTCCATGAAATCCAACTGTAAGGCATTTTCTCAATTAGCGATGAGTGGGGAGGACCTAGTCCATGGTGAGTGCTGTTAATCCTGAGCTTGTCAACCCTGTCCTGGGTTCTATAAAATAGAGATAATGAGATCACGAGGGGAAACAAGCCAGTAAGCAGCTCCCTTCCATGGCCTCTGCATCAGCTCCTTCCTCCAGAATCCTGCCGTATTTGAGTCCCTGTCCTGGCTTCCTTCAGTGATGAGCAGCAATGTGGAAATGTAAGTCAAATAAACTCCCCAACTTGCTTTGGTTATAGTGTTTTGTTACAGCAGTAGAAGCTCTAACTAAGACATTGAGCCTGAAAATTATGAACAATTCCTGCACAGCTCATGGCCTATAAACAAGCAAGATGTTCATAATGTGTAACTGGGGGATAATTAGAAATATTTAAGATGCAGTGAATATTGCCATTTTTTTCAGATTTTCTTTTTGGATCATAAGATGTTTTCCTTTTACATTTGATGACAATGTTTAAGGGTGTTAATTAGAAATGTGAAGAAAAAAAATCCAAGAATTGCAAATACATAAAACAGGAACCACATCAAATGACTAATACTGTTTTCTACTAAGACTATCATTATATTCAATAGGCATTTTATCATCTTATTTGCATTTGTGTTTCATTATAGATTATTATTTTACTATTCCAAGCACTACTTAAATTTCACAAAAATTAAAAATAATGTTATATCCTATAGTGATCAAATTATGACAAGGCTTTTATGTTTTACGTATGGATTCAACGTTAACAAACCTAAAGTATAGAGTAATAAAATCCCAGAATCAGAATATTTTAGAACTTTGATCATCTTATCAATTACAGCTAGCCTTTTTAGTGTTGCATATCATATATTGGTCCAGAAATGTGAGCTGTGGGAATTGCTGTTGCAATTCGAGAAAAAACAGACTCTGGACTAGTTAAATCAAGCTTCTAAACCAATTTCAGCATTGTACTTGCTCTTAGGAAAAGTCTATTTCACTATTCGTGTTATTTGTGCATATGTGTATACATGTGAATTCACATATGTGGATGCTCATGTGTGTCTGAGCACATGTGTGTGAACAGGTATACACAGAGGTTTCTTAGAAACAAAAGAAGTAAGGAATTAAACAGAAGTGGCCAGTGTGTACTGGGGAATTAGTTTGAGGTGGTACTAATTAGCTGTTTCATTAACTCCCTGTGTCCATCCACCTACTAACAGCATCTTCAGAGGTGGGCTCGAGGCCAGCTTATTCTACATAAAAAGATTTGGTGCATCTCTCCTATGCTCAGGATCTGCATCCCAGCCCACACCTCCCGGTCCCCCTACACAGCTGATTTCACATCTCTCATAGCACTTCCTTGTCAGAGTCTCTTTCAATTGGTTTTAAAATTAAGCACATTGTAAAGTGATGGCAAATATGGGAATAACAGTGACTAAACTAGAGCAAATTGGAAACTAAGCTCGATGTTTTGTTTTGTTTTTCAAAACTGGGTCTTACTGTGTTTCTCTGGCTGTCAGGCAATTGGCTATGTAGACCAGGCTGTCCTTGATTATTTATGCCTCCCCAATGCTGGGATTAAAGGCATACACTGTCATACACATAAATCTGATATTTAAAGATGAATAAAGGTTAAACGTAATAAGTCTACTACAAATTGGAGGGAAAGAAGAATTTCTTTGCAATTGAAATGAAAAAGAAACGTATTTCTTCAGTATTATAGAAGACATTAGAAAGCTTGATTCTGTGATAGAGGATCTACAAAGGCCAAAGTCATGTTTTTAATTTATCTTTGTATCTCTATATATGCAGTTTGATACTTTTTTCAAAATTAAAATTATGTTTCTCTGCATCAAATTTTTATTTTTCACTTCTTTATTCTAATGTTTATTTTTGATGTGGGATGTCCTCCTGTATATGTGTTACTTTTATTGGATAATAAAGAAAGCTCTTTCAGCCAATGGCTTTGCAGAGTAAAGCCAGGAGGGAAAACTGAACAAAGATATAGAGAGTAGTATATAGAGGGAGAGTCAAGGAGATGCCATGTAGCTGCTAAATGAGAAAGATGCTGCTGGAACCCTATTGTAGGCCGTAGCCTTGTGGTGATACATAGAATAGTAGAAATGGGTTATTTTAAGATGTAAGAGTTAGCTAGCTAGGAATACGCCTAAGCTATTGGCCAAGCAATGTTGTAATTAATATAGTTTCTGTGTGATTATTCAGGTCTGGGTGGCCAGGAAACAAACGAGCAGTTTAGGCTTACATATTTTAATAGTGATTATCATTTAACTATTTTCCACCCATTGTTGGTTTATAAAATTTTCTGAATATTTTACATACACCCTTTCACTCCTGATGTTGTTACTTTTTACAACTTCAAGTTCAATCTTATATATTTGCATGAATGTAAGTGTGTATGTATGTGTATGCTCACATATATATAAGTGCAACTGGCTGAGTTGATTTATTTTATTTCTGTGTGTATGGTTTCAGGGCTGACCATTTTGCATTAGAAATAAATAAAAAGGCTCATTGGAGAGGCTATTTCTCATTTTCATATCAGATATTAGCTGCCTGTAGCTCATTGTCTAGGGGTGGAACGTCACGAAAATTACCCCTTTCACACTGACATGTCCATTGGTATTGACATTGTTCTCCAGTCTTATTTATGCAGGCATTTCTAGTAGACACTGTTTCAGGAAAGATTTCTGGGCGCTTACAATACACTCCCTCCTCTTTGGTCTATTCCTAGAGCCATAGAAGCAGGAGCTGTGGTGTAGATGTATTGGCTGGAGTTGTGTTTCTCACAATGTGGTGTGTTGATTTCTATATAGTGTGCATTTCTGTGAGGATCTCTATTTGCTGAAAAGAGAGGCTTCTTTGATTAGGCATGGTGGTTACACTTCTCTGAGGGTCTAAGTACAAGATTTAGCGTATAGTAAGGGATTATGCTGGCCTAGTAGATTATTTTTTAAGGTCCATAGCCTTGCTAGCCTAAGAAGTTGGCTAGGTTTCTGGACTAGGCATGATTTCTTTCCTGGAGAGTGGGCCAATTAGACAGCTGTTGGTTGACATCAACACGTGAACGCCACTTTTTGAAACTTCATGCATAACTTGCCGTGCTTTTTGTGTCACGGTTCATAGGTGTTGCAGCTGGGTAGGAATGGTTAATTGCTTCCCTCGCTTGGCAACTGGCATGGTATTTTCTGAAACCATGGGAACTTGCTTTGATTTTATTTCACTAAACAATTGTGTAAGTTTCCTTTAGGATTCTAAGAATTTTGAGTCTTAAATGTCAGTCCTTTGTTACTAGGTTCGAGATTTTTTTTTCAATGTGATTTAAGTGTGTGGCCTAAATTCCACACCTCAGAATACAATGAACATAGTTTTCCTTACCTTCCAAAGAGTTTAGTACTTACCTATGTTTCTTTGTACTGCTTCTTTGGCTGCTTTGTGATATTTTTCATTATATTTATTATTGCTGTTATTTGAAACCTGTTCCATGTTTTTATTTTCATTCCCCTAGCAGTTATTTAATTTTTGGGCAATTTTGTCATTATTAGGAAAAAATTTTCACCTGTTATTTTTTAAAGTTTCATTTTATTTTTATTTTAGGTGCATGAATGTTTGCCTACATGTATGGATATATATCTTATACACTCAAGAAGTGCTCAAGAAGGCCAGAAAAGAATGTACTCTGAAACTGAGTTATAGATTATTATGAACGACCATGTGAATGCTGGGAACCTAACTTAAGTTTTGTGAAAGAGCAACCAATGCCCTTAATTGCTGAGCCATCTCCAAATTCTGTTCTTAATTTTTACTACTTTCTTTTCTCTGCTATCTAGAAAAACAATCAATAAAATCACAAAATTTAATAAATATATCATCATAAAATTCTCTTGAAGCTTCTTATTTATATTTCTTTTATTGTTTAATCTTGTTCTCCCATTTGTCCTATTTCCCTGTCTCCTTATTTCTATTAGTTTATTTACTATTTCTATATTTATCATAAGTAATTTTAATATCATGCACATTTTGAATTAGTTTTGCCATTTCTGATTTATGAATATTGGTGCCATATTTTTGAGCTTTAGTTGATTTTGTTGTGTTTCTATGTCTTGCATGGCTTGATGTTGTTCATGATTTGTTTTTCACTGTTTGAGATTTGGGATTGAGCTAGCAACGTAGGCACTTGATAGGAATACCACTAAATAACACCAGAATAAGTATCCAAATTAATGCATGTGTGACTCATTCAAAGAAACATACGAGATGGAAAAAAAAGCAACATCGCTCCTCCTAAGACCATAATCCTAAAACTACTAATTCAAAAGATACTGATATTTGTGAGGTATCAGATTTTAAAATGTTACTTGTAAAAATGATCAATGGTCACAAAGAAAATACAAAAAGATAGGTCAATTCAGGTCCTGGAGACGAAAGAATTGAGGAAAAAGTCAGCAATGCGATTGAAAAAAATCAACAATGAGAGTGAAAAATTAAAACAACTTGAAGATTCAACAAAAAACCTGAAATTTTCAGAATAAAAAGATGAAACATAAAATAAAAAATCAATGAAACACATGAATATACAGTCAAAAATATCATCATAGACCTGGCCAATAAGGAAAAAAATAATATCAGGGGTAAAGAATCAGATCAAGGAAATACTAGACTCAAACAACAAGGAAAGATAGTAAAACACCAAATTCAAGAGTCACGTGTGGTCCCAAATAAACATGAGCAGAGGGAAATTTCCTCACAGCATATCATCGTCAAGATGTCAAAAAATATAAACAGCATCATAAAGTAATGAAGAAACACAATCTCTTACTCTTAAAAGTAAGCCTACAAGAACAGTATCAGCAAATCTAATAATCAGGAAATTATGGAACAGTACATTTTAAACTCAGCAAATAAATAATGGTCATTTAAGGTTTTTATAGACAGCAAGGTCATTTTTAATTGACAGAGGAATAAAGATAAGCAAGAAAACCACATAATAAGGAAGGTTATGACCACCAAACCAACTCTGCAAAAGATACTTAAATGGGCAATTGTGTTGGCCTTGGTCCCTGTTGCTGAAGACACTATGCCTGTTGGGCACAGAATTTAGAGTAACAGAACAGAAAATGACCGACAGCCTTCTCCCTGAGTACTATACATCACAGTACTGGAAACCGATATGAAAGATGACAGGAAAGTAAAGCCATCACTGGTCCTATCTAGCTGTGATGCCTATGAATCAATGATGACCAAGATGGTAAGATTTCCATTTATATCTTGTCTGTAAACAATAGCTGTCTGATTGGACTTAAAGCCTACTCAACAGTAAGGAAATAATACCTGAAAATGAAAACTAGCCAACTCTCTGGAACTAGTAAGCTTATGGATTTAAAGGAGAACCTACTACTGCCACATTCATAAACCAGTGTATTCCTATTTGCAGTCTAAATATTTATTCTTAGGCCCACAGATATGTGTAGCTCTTACTACTTATCAAATAAAGAGATGTTGTAGAAGGTGTGGGCGGCTGTGTCCCGCCACAGCCCAACTCCCAGCCCCCAGCCGCTGGCCTGCTCAGCCGCCACTTGACTGTGGCTTACCAGCATGAGTCTAACCAGTGTCCATCTTTGGCTGGAGAATAATGGCGTCTCTGGCAGTGCCTTCTTTCTCACCACCTTCCATTCTGTCTACTCCGCCCACCTAAGGGCTGACCTATCCTATAGGCCAAGGCAGTTTCTTTATTAACCAATGAAAGCAACAGAAATAAAGAAGGATGCTCCTACACCAAAGAGAGACCATTACAGAAAGTCACAACTGGTCAATATGCAGATAAAACTGACCCTGCATTGCCGAACCAGAATAGATAGATCTATAACTCTCACATCTAAGATTCTGTGAGTATAAAAAAGAAGGGAAAGAAGCCAGGTTATCTGCTCTGAGATTGTGACCTCTAGATATGATAGGGATGTTACACAAATGAAATATAAACAATATGGCTGCCTAAAAAAACAAGACCTGAACAATGACAACATCAGTTGACATGCCTTCATGGATGGGAAAAATTCATGATACTCTGCCTCTTAATGAAGAGCTATGGATAATTAACAACTGTTGAGAGAGGGAAAACCAATACTCCCCAGGGATGAGCCCACCCTCTAATTGCTTATTCAATTACAAGCAGTCAATAATAATAAAAACAAATACATAAAGCCAAAATGATTCTGTAGGTTGTATGTAAGTATTTATTTACACACACATGTTAGATATGTGTACCATTCAATAATTAAAGAAATAGAGGTCCCACATTTGAGAGGATGCTTCATCAAACATGGGAATGATTAGAGGAAGTGGAGGAAGAAAGAAGTGATGTAATTATACTTAATTAAAAAGAAATTCAGAAAACTGAATCCATCTGCCCGTCATTTCCAAGAAATACATCTACTGGAAAAGATATCTACAAACTGAATGTCAACAACTAATCTATCACGTGCATGGAAGTTGAAAACAAGCTTGTGTTTTCTGGTAGAAAAAAAAGATGACTTCAAAGTAAAATTACTCTGGAGAGATAAAGAAGGTTACGGTTTATTAATAAAGGGAAAAGCTCATTAGGAGAGTATAAGTGATGGCTTGTCATTTTCTCAAATAACCAGATCTTAGATTCTCTGACTCTTTGTACTGCTTTGTTTGTTTCTACCACATTAACTTCTGCCCTGAATCTTAAGAATTTTTTCTGTCTACTATTTCTGTGTTTTGTTTGTTCTTGTTTTTCCAAACTGTTGAGGGACATGGTTATCATTGGTGCTTTTCCTGATTTTTTTAATATAAGCACTTAATGTTTTAAGTTTCTCTCTTAAGACTGTTTCAATGTGTCTTAGAGATTTTGGTGGTTTCTTTTCATTTTCATATGATTCTAGAAAATTTCAAATGTCCTTTTTGATTTCTTCTTCAATACACTCATTCAGGAGTGGATTTTTTCACTTCTGTGGGTTTGTGTAGTTTTCAGAATTTCTTTCACTGTTAATTTGAGCTATTTTGCATTGTGGTTAGATAGACTATGTGGAGTTCTTTCAATTTTTCTATATTTGTTGAGATTTACTTTGTGCCACAACATATTGTCTATTTTAAAGGAACTTACTTCCACGGGCTACTAAGAATGTGTATTCTATGGTGTTTGGGTGGGATATTTTGTAAATATATTAGATTCATTTGATACATTATATCATTTAACTCTGATGCTCTGTTTAATTTCAGATGACAGTTTGAGAAGACAGAGTATTGAAATTACATACAGTTACTAACTTGGGATTAATCTGTGGCTGTAAGTACACTTGTATTATTTTTATTAACCTTGGGGGGCAAGAGTTTAAGATTAATAATGTCTCCTGATGATTGGTTCTATGAATGAAATGAAATATATTTCTTTGTCTCTTCTGATTAATTTTCGTTTGAAGTCTTTTGTCGGATATTAAGATAGTTATATCTGTTTATTTCCTGGTTCCATTTGTTTAGAACAAATTTTTCCAACCTTTCATTTTATAGTGGTGTCTGTCTTTAAATGTAAGACATGTTTATTGTAGAGAACAAAAGATATATTTTGTTTCTTAATTAATTAAGCTAGCCTGTACATTTTGATGGATGAGTAGAGGCCATTAATATTTAGTTACTATTGAAAGGTGTGTTGATTGCTATCATTTGTTGCCTTTTTCTGTGTTTATTCTTAGTACTAGATTTTGTATTTTCAGTTTTTCTATTTTCCATTGTTTTCTTTGTGGAGCCTCTTGGCTATGCTCATTCCTCCCTTATATTATATATATGTATGTATTATATATGTATATATATGTATATATATATGCCCAATATTCTCTGTAAGGTTGCTTTAGTGTAAATGAATTCTTTAGCCTGTTTATTGTTTTGGAATATTTGTACAGTGTATGAAGATGTATTTGCTCTGATTGGTGTAATAAAAAGCTGAATGGCCAATAGCTTGACAGGAGGTATAGGCAGGATTTCCAGGGTAAGAAAGGAAGAGGAGAAGAATCTAGGCACCCAGGAGAAGCCAGGAGACACAGAGAGGAAACAGGAGGTGCAAGATGAAAGAGAGTTTGCACCACATGATAGAACATAGATAAATATAAATAAGTTAGTTTAGGTTAAAAGAGCTAGTTGGGACAAGACTAAGATAAAGGTCAAGTTTTCAAAATTAATGTGAAATCACTGTATTGTTATGTGGTAGCTGGGAGGGGGGGTACAAAGAAACACTTGCTACAGTTTGTAGCGTGGAGTTTTAAATGTTTCTCCTTTGACTATGCCTGGTAGTTTTGCTGGGTCATATAGTCTTGTTGGCTATAACATAGTCTGAATAACATAGTCTGAGATCTTTTAGAACTTGGACACATTGTTACAAGCTTTTCTGGCTTTTAATGTTGGTGAGTTTGCCCTTATATATGACATGTGACTTTTCTCTTGTAGGCTGTAATACCCTTTCTTAGTTCTGTAATTAGTGGTTTTATTCACTTTAACATAATGTAAGGAGTTTCTTTCTAGTCCTTTCCTGGTGTTCTATATCTCTTGTATCCATTTGAATGGCTGTTTTGAGACATTTTCTTCTTTGAATCTCTTTAAGATCTAGTCTATTGGCCGGAGATGACTAGTCTTCCATACCAATAATGAGCAAATCTGGTCTTTTCATATTGTTCCAAAGTTCATGCATATTTTAAATCTATTTTTTCATTGACTGGTGAGGTTCCTTTACTATATCTTCAAGTCTGATATATTTATTTTACATCTGATCCATTTCACCTGTAAACGTTTTACTGAGTTTTCTAGTTGGGTCATTTTCCATTCTGTGTTCATATTACCTTGAATTTTCATCATTATTTATATGTATCTACTTAATTTTGTTTTCATGTTTCCTGCATCATCTCTGTAATCTCACATTTTTATGTTTTTTTTAGACTTCAGTCAGCTGTTTATCTGTCCAAATTGCATTCATTCATATTTTTGTTCATCTCCTCTTTAAACCCTTTTAATTTTCTAGTCATGCTGATAATTGTTATTTTAAATTCCATGTCCTCAGTCTTCAGCTAGTTAATTCTCATTGAAGAACATTTCTAGGGGACTGGTGATATTTGGACCACGCACATTTCTTTAGTGTTTCTGTTTTGAGAGAAGACTTGGCAATTTAAATTTAATTCATTGGTTATGTGTCTGATGTGAGTTTCTAGTACATCTGTAATGAACAAGTTTGCTGCTACCCATAGTTGGCTGATTTCAGGTCAGTCAGGAAGAGTTTATATGTCAGTTCTTCAAATATTTGATGTTGATTTTTGATTGGAGATTCTGGATTTAGTTGTTACCAGTTGTTACTAGTATAACCCAGGTGGTATTAGCTTTGCTATATGATTATTTGGGCAAGGTCCAAGAATTTTCCCTAGTGAGCAGGGGATGCAGGATTTAGAAGACTCACTAAAGAAGAATGAATTTGCAGATTCTGGTCTAACTGAATGCTAAAACCTAGCATATTGTAAGGGACCAGATAGACTCACTGAGAAAGCCTATGAATTTGGCTCCTGGTTGTTGGGTGGGGCAAAATGGGATTCCCTAGGGTGTTTATTACTACAATAAATCACTATTACCTAAGTCACCTTGTGTAAGAAAGGGTTTATTTTGCTTATATTTTCATGTCACAGTCCATCATCAAAGGAAGTCAAGGTAGGAACACAAGACAGAAACCAGATGACAGGAAATGAAACAGAAGCCATGGAGGAGCACTGTCTATTGTCTTATTCCCCATGACTTGATCAGACTGCTTTCATACACTATTCAGGACTGTGTCCCAGGAATGGTACAACCCACAGTAAGATGGGTCTTGTCATATCAATCATTAATCAAGAAACTATCCTACAGATATACCTACAGGCAACTCTTATGGAGGCATTTTCTCAATGGAAAACCCCTTTTCCCAAATGAATGTCACATTTTATAAAACTAACACCATTAGCAAGGCTAGGGAGGGGACAGAGTTAGCTAGGAAACTCAGAATGTGGTTTCCACTAAGGCATCTGTGGGAAAGGCTGCAAGGGACTGAGAAGACTCTTCCTCACAATTGTATGGGGCCATCTTCCTATCTGTTATCTGTCTCTGACCAACATGGCATTGTTGCAAGGAGGAGCAGGCTGCATCCCAAAGCCCGGCTAGCTTAACCCCTGAAATAACCACACAGAAATTATATTAATTAAATTACTGCCTGGCCCATTATATCTAGCCTCTTATTGGCTAACTCACATGTCTCGATTCAACCCTTTTCTAATAATCTGTATGTCACCGTGAGGTTGTGGATTACCGGGAAAGATTCAGCATGTCTGACTCTGGTGACTCCATGGTGGCTCTCCCTGTCTACCTTCCTCCTCCTAGCATTCAGTTCTGTCTTCGCCCCATCTAAGTACTGCCCTATCAAAAGGCCAAGGCAGTCTCTTTATTTAACCAATGAAAGCAACACAAATGCAGAAGGACTTCCTATACCATGGCATCACGCCATGCATCAGTATACAAGATTTGCTTTATTTGATTAGTTGAGTTTTAAATAATTGTGTTGTTTTGGACTGTGTACACTGTGGTATAAGAGTTGCCACATTAACAAATTTTTAGGTTTCTATACCACGAAAAAGATAGACAAGTATTTTAAAAGACGAAATATATTACTAAACATTATTGATAAAATAGAATTGTGTTACTAATTATGAATGACTTTAGAATACTTTCGACTCTCCCATTTTCCACAGTCCTGACACTATGTTTTATACATTAACAGAACCTGAATATTATCATTAGTTGATAATTACTTTTTGAGGCAGGTTCTCAGTGTGTAGTTCTGACTGGACCCAAATCCCTGATCCTTTTGTTTGAATCTCTTGAGACCAGGGATTACAGGTGTGTGCTACCACACCCAGAACCATTCATTTATTTTTAAGCAATATAAAGTTTTTACATTTTTTCCTGTCCAAGAATAACTTTTTGATATTTGTCAAGTTTTTATGATATTTGCCAAGTACTTATGACAATTATTCAAATGCCATTTACACTGAGGTCATTACTCATTGCCTTCTCTCCTGAGCCACACATGCCCTCAAATTGAGTTAGTTTCTTGGTTTTGATTCATTTATTGATTGAATGAAGCACTTCTTTGAGTAATTTCTTTCAAGACAAATAAGTGGGTCACTCATGCCCTGAGTCATTGTGTCTCAGAAGCACCTCCTGTGCTCAGGGTGAGTGTGGAACTGGCTGAGGGTAGAAGTTTGGCTCGTAAACAGTATAGCATTTCTTTAGGCTGTGTTCAAGCACTTCTATTGAAAAAAGCCTCTGAATAGCCTCTTAGCTCTCACTCTAAGCTTGTCTACATAGGAGTTTTTAGAGTATCATCATTGTAATCAAAGTAAATTATCATGGATGAATTTTCATCATTGCTTAAGGTTTCTTAATCTCAGAACCTATTGTAATTAATTTGGCTATTGAATCTCTAAATGTATAATTTTGCTTTACACACATCCAGTCTCATTGTACTATAACCTCATCATGTTTCACTGCTGTCTCTCATTCTTATCTTTGTCTTTAAGATCTTTTAGAATTCTCATTCCATACTGCCTTAATCTTTCTGTGGGCTTTAGTCTGGTTAATTGCTGGTTTAAAAAATAGTGTTGATGATTTTCACCCATGCAAGGCATTGCTAACAACATATTTTCTTTTTCATATTAGATTAGATAGGTATGAGGAGTGGAGATTCTTTAGGGGAAGGTTTTTTTGCTTGTTTTTTTGTTTGTCTGTTTGTTTTTGAGACAGGGTTTTTCTGTAGCTTTGGAGCCTACTCTAGAATTCACTCTATAGACCAAACTGACCTCTGAAGGAGGGTTCATCTGTATTTCTGTGCTTTAATTGGTTAAATAAAAAAGCTGCCTGGGCCATTTGATAGGGCAGGACTTAGATAGGCGGAGAAAAGAAAAGAGGACGCTGGGAAGAAGACTGGGTCAGAGCCAGTCGTCATGAAGCTCCCGCTGCAGA
>JAQHUG010000009.1:1624645-1640683 GCA_028555095.1 Dicrostonyx torquatus | reverse complement strand
GTTGAATTGATATATTTTGTCAATCATTGTATTTATGCATAAGATCTGTGCTATGATGAAATTCACAGAATACTAGCTTATTTTTCTTTCTTTCTTTCTTTTTTTTTAAGAAGGCACCAGACCTCATTACAAATGGTTGTGAGTCACCATGTGGTTGCTGGGAATTGAACTCAGGACCTTTGGAAGAACAGGCAATGCTCTTAACCTCTGAGCCATCTCTCCAGCCTGAATACTAGCTTTCTATTCACCTACTCTGGCTATCTGTGTGTCAACTTCCCAAATTTGTTCAGGAAGATTTGTTCTCTGCTATGGCTGAACTTCATCTATATTCAAACCTACCTTCTGTGAAGCACTTAAAACATTTCCTCAGCCACAAGTGACAGAGATGACAAAGACTAGTAGACTCAACGAAGGGACTTCTTTTTTTTTTTCCCTTTGCTGTTCAGTGAAGATACAATAAGATACTTTGAAAAACGTAGGATAAGACATCCTGTTATAAAATACAATGAAGAGAAAGCCAGAGGCCTCAACCAAGGGATTTAAGTCAATTTAGCTTTTCCAATTAATTCACCAATGTGGTGACTAAGATTACATGTTCAAAGTTTCAGTAGAGTTTGGCCAGAATTTTGTCTTTGCTTCTTTTCTGGCTATGTCTTTCAACTACAGCATCATTATGCTGTGTCTTGGCACTCTTACCTCCGACAGGCTACATTGACTTTCTCAGGATATTAACCACTCTTGTAAAAATATCTGTGAATTTAATCATGTGTGAGGGGAGGACTCCTTAAATTTAGATATTATCATCATTACATTTAGCAAGAAAACTATTAAGTATAAATTGAAACGTGATTCCTTAACTAAAAAGACAAAATCTGTTTTTTAAGAACGTGTGACCCTGAGAAGAGTCATTACTTATGCTCAGTTTTCAGGTTGTTAGGATTAATACCCAATGTTATATATTCAATAAAATATGTAGCATTAATAACTTTCAATAATTCCACAAATAAGAGAATGTGGTTCTTGTTTGTACCAAGAGCCTCCATTTTTTATCTTTGAAAAGCCTAAATATCTCTTAAAAATTCAGAAGCCCAACTTACACTCATAAAGTACATTGAGGTTGGTGTAGAGCTTCCAATATTTTTAAATCCCCCAGATTCTTCCAATTAGTAGGTTAGTGTGGGACCACTGTCCTTACCAATAAAATCTGTGCTTTATATTTAGTTTTTTATTTGTAAAATAGAAGTCTGACCATATCTACCAAACTTTAGGTAGATTTTAGGATCAAGTAAAAAATGTAAAAAAAATTAAACATATCCTAGAAGTGGTATAGGTCTACAGACTTAATTTTCTTTCAGTGCCTACTTAAGTTAAAAATTTTACACAGGAATATTTTTATTTTTTTACATAAAAAGGACTTATCAGTCCTGAGTGCTGCATGAGTAATACATAGGATAGTTTTCTGGAGCAGCCTCACCTCCCACGACACCATACTTTATTGACGTCAGAAGTTTGAAACAATTTGTTTGCTAAATGTCTCGCCAAATCAGTGACAGTAAAAGTCTCAAGAATTTTTCAAATGTGGTTTCTGGCCTGGGATGAAGCCACACAGTGTCCACACATGTCTAGAACTATTATTGCCTTTTAATTTTATGACCATACCACAAAATATGTTACAGAGCATTTAAAAATGGCAGACACAATTATTTATTTTCAAAATGGGGCCATATAACATCTTTGTTCTCTTGGCATTATGAATTTCTACATGCCAAGATCACTTTTATACTACATGGCACAGAGGGCATTGTGGAGGAGAGACGTTAGACCCGGAAGCCACAATGCACACCCACATGTACACACCCACATACTCACGCAAACCAAATAAATATGTATACACCATATGAACAAAAATAGAAAAAGAAACCATGAAACAAACTAAAATCCTAGGTTTAAAGGTAGCAAAAAAAACTTTCATGCTAACAAAGTTGGCCCATCTTTACCTTTAAGACATCTTGAAATGAGTTACAGCAAACTTCTTTCATCTACTGCTTTCCAAAATTAACCACTGTCCTTCTTTACCTAGAATGTATTAAAAGCTAAGGAATGGAAATGAAAGATAAACCTTTTAAAGTTTATGTGGGATTTATCAACATTTATAATTAATTCCTTTTTACTTTAGAATTAGATGAATGCATATCAAAATTGAGTCTACTTTTTTGCCCATAAATTCTGAAGCAAACTGAATAATGAAGTTCTTAAATCAGGGTTATATGTGATCCTGTAGCATGTCTTTGTATCCAATTGTATGATGGGAGGGAATAAAACTGACTGGTTACTGATGCCTTTGATTCCGCTTGTCATCATCTTTTGATTAAATTCTTGGTTTAACAATGTTTCTTCCTCACTCATTCCCACTATTATAATGTGTGAAATAAGATTACTAACTAATGCAGAGCATTTAGGGTAGGACCTGATAGATGTTAGTTAAGATTTTAAATGCCTCCACAGTAAGGTGCATGATGTAGGAGTCCCCTCTATGTGCTGTGATTATCATCAATGAATAAAGAAACTGTTTTGTGCCTATAGCAGGGAAGATCTTAGGTGAAGAACACAGAACTGAATGCTGGGAGGAAGAAGGCCGAGTCAGAGAGTCACCATGGATTGGCCACTGAAGATAGACATGCTGAAACTTTGCTGGTAGTCCACGACCTCATGGTGATGCACAAATTAATAGAGATGGTTTAAATTAACATGTAAGAGTTATCCAATAAGAAATTAGAGCTAATGGGTCAAGCAGTGTTTTAAATAACATAGTTTCTGTGTGATTATTTCGGGACTAAGCTAACTGGGCACCCAGGATAAACAAGCTGCCCCTACCACCAACAGAGTGGTGTAGGAGGTCCTTCTGTCTATATTCTGTTTTTATTGGTTAATGAATAAAGAAACTACCTTGTCCTGTTGATAGAGCAGAACTTAGGTAGGCAGGGAAAACTGGAGGCTAAGGTATGGAGTAATGTCCATTGACACTTAGGAAAGGCTAGGTGTCCATTGACAGTTAAATGGATCAGGTGATATGTCTGTCTGTCTATCTATCTATCTATCTATCTATCTATCTATCTATCTATCTATCAATCATCTATCTACACCACACACATATATCCATTTAACTATCAAATCTATATATACATATACATACAAGCATGTATACATATATGCCAGATCTTGGAAAGAAGGAATGTGCTCATGTGCGAATGCCTGGAAGGGTCTTGATGTTCCTCTTGTTAGGTAAAGCTAAATGACAAGCCATGATCTCAGTCACATGTTAAATATGTAAAAGTTCATTTCACAGAAATGAATAGAATACTAGAGTGCTATTTACCAAGAACTGGAGCACTGGTAGGGAAAAGAGGGGAAAGATTGGCCAAAGAATGAATACAAAGTCCAGGCTGATGAGAAGGCTCAGCCCATAAAACTGCTGTAGAAACCAGAGAACTTGAGTTATTTCTCCAGAATACACAAGAACACCAATGTATAGGTTCTATGCATCTATAACCCCAATATTCATGTAGCAAAATGGGAGGGGGCAGTGGGGAAATTGCCTAAAGACCCATGAACCAGTTTACCAGGAGAAGGCAACACAACAGAAACAAGGAGATACTGTCTCAATAAGGTGAAGCAGAGAGCTGATTCATGTTTTCTGACTTCTGTATACACACACATGCACACACATACAAGCACATACACGATTACACACACATACAAGCACACACACAAACACACACACATACACATGCGTACACACACACACACACACACACACACACACAAGAAAAGGGCATTAAAACTATGAAAACTCCTTTCGATTGGAGAAGCTCGGCAGTTCTGTTGTATAACACAGAGAACCATCATGTGTTTTGCAAAGTGCCACCAATAAATGCACACTCCTGCCAAAGAAATGACAATTTTGTTAGGTAAGACATAGTTTTTTTAAACTAACTTAATGACTTCATTTTAATTTTTAAAACAGGACTCACTAATTGGCATGGACTGGCCTCGAACGCTCGAGTCACTTGACTCCCTCTCCCAAAAGCTGGGATTCCAAGCCTGCAGCCTCAGATCTGTTCCAAGTAAGGTGCGTGTTAATTATTCATCATTGTCTGTCACACAATGTGCATGTATTTTGAGACATTAGTATTTAACAAATACATTTAATTTGAGCTGCCAAAGGGGGTGGGGAGAATGTTTTAAAAAGAATTCTACCAAATTTGATTTCAACGTTTAGGTATCACAGGTATAGGGAAAGTGTACATTCAGACCGGTCATACTTGGAAGAACGGAGGGAGGCTTCTTGCTAACTGCCCACACAGGAGGAACATGCTTCTCTCTCACTATGTTTTTTTCATGTTAGGTCTGTATGGGAAAACCATCTACTCAGCTATTGGGATAGCATAGCCTACTCCCAAACTTTGCTCCTGAATTCTCTAGATACCTGGGGCAAAATAATGAAACTGTTGACCATTTTTCTGTTTTGCATGAACAATGACCTCATTCTCAGCTGTTCGGGGTGTGCTGACACCGTCCTTAGCTCTTAGCTGTTGTCTATGATCAGCTGCTCCAATTAAGGGAATCTTTCCCTAGCTAGGTATTCAGAAATGCACAGAGACACAAAAATGAGCCCCTGGGGAAGGACTCACATGCATAAATGAAATCATAATAATATCAGTAAAGAGGATACCTGTTGGATTTTTTTTCTGGTTTCTTTTCTCTTTTTTTCCTAGAGCAAAAGAAATCTTAGGGGACATGAACACCTGGTGACATGGTTTGCTCAAATTCATTTACCAGTTTGCGCTCATTCCTGTAGGGGAATTAGCAGAGTGCTAAAGGTTTTTAAAGAATTCAGATGAAAAGCCATCTGTTCCCTGGGCTTTGTTCAATCTCAATTTAGGGATGGCTTTGGAGATTTCCTATTCCCTAATTAATTCCTCTAGATGATCTTGTGGAGTTGGCTCAATTTATTTTTTGAGAGATGGAAAAAAATACTCCCAACAATTAGTCCTTTGTTATGCCGTGACTGAGATGGAAATAGCTTTTTGCCAAATGGAGCAGAGAGCTGAGAGATGCTTGCATTTGCTGTGGCCAGGTGTCCTGTGTCATTAGGCTGGGCTTTGATGTAAGTACCATTCTCAGGGTCTCTCGGATAATTGGTGAGAAAGCATGCAGCTTTGTAGAGGTCTGAGTGATATTTAGACTGAAGGATGGAGACAGGGAAGCCAAAGCATTGAATAATACTCACATTTGAAAACACATAATTCTAACAACTTTTCTGCATTACAATGTACAATGCATATGAATTGAAGGCTCCTAAGACCAGGTTTTCTGTGCAATAGGCATCCAGCTAGAGGATTAAACGGAAAAGCAAGGAAGGGAAGTAAAAGGAGAAAAAAGGAGGGGAAAGAGGAGAAGAGGTGGAAAGGAAGGTCTGCCCCTTGAAGGCCTGTAGGCTCAACAAGAAATGTATTTTATGAAAAAGAGTGCAATTGTACCTGCTTCAATTCGCTCCCTGTCAAATTACAACACAAAACTCCCAGCTCACAGACAAAGCATCATCCAAGGAAAATTGCAAGGTTGTTTAAGGCTCTCAGTGTTACCTCAGGCTGGAAGAAATCCAGTGTGTACCTGTTCTGAATAGAAAGATAGGGTTTTCCAGGAAAACAGTATTGGCGTATTAATTTTAGAATATTAACTAATGAATCTTCATTCTGGTATTTGCATTTCCAAGGTGCGTGAATAATCCTCTTCCCAGAATTATGTCTTCTTCTCAGGTCATAGGCTGCCATTCTAAATCAGGTAAGTCTTGGGGTTCAAGCTGCAAGGAGATCTGCAAGTATGAGTCTGGGAAAGTACAGCCAACATGATGGAGTGGGAAGACTTACCTCTTCTTCCTGGTGGACTATGGGAAGAAGAAAGGATGGGAGGCAATGGAGTGGGGAGGTTAGAACCTCACTTTTAAATTACCAGGCTCAAGTTCCTTACGTCTATTTATTTATTTATTTGTAGGACAGTTGAAGGATAGAAAGCAGATGTAATTACCTCACTTCCTGTTGGACATTTTGGGAAGACAGTCTGTCAGGATATCTCAACACAAAGAAACACATTGGTTAATTGGCCATGTGGTGTGCGTGTGGTGTGATGTAATGCGATGGGGCTGTAGGCATGTGTTATATGCAGGCATCTAGAATTCCTGCTTGTTCCACTGAGGCATTCATCGTTGCTTCTAGAAAGGTGGGAGATCACATTATATGCTCAGAAGACCCAGTACCTGAGAGTTTAGGGTCAAGAGCCTCACTGAAATTATACAGACATCATGTACAGATGTCTGAGAAGCAGAGGTACTGATTAGCATGAATCTCACTAAATAGGAGGGGCTGCCACTCTGACTAAGGACCAAGATAGCGGACTATGGAGGCAGGAATAAGTATCACAGTGACACTGAGCAGGCATGCGATGGAAAACAGATTCATGACCTGGTTGCCACAGTGGTTCCAAGACACCCAGAGAGTTTTACAACATTCTCCCCATTGCCATCCACACAGCACATCAACATGCAGGCACAAGAACTCGGGATGTATCACCACAGAATAGAAGAACCCCCTCATCACATTCCACAGATGATGGAATGTTAAAAGGCTTATTAGACAGGACATGCCACATAATTAAAAAGAAAGATGACGCTAAATAAGGCTTATTTGGCCAATTATGGGGGAAAAGTCACTTTACATGCTGCATTGTTTGTTCCCCTCTACATGCAGCAAAAGAAAATTTATGCTACCTACAGTGGGATCATCTCAAAGAAATAAGAGCAAGCAAGAAAAACCATTTGAGAATGCCTTTCAAAACATTAGCAGAATGATTAAATTTGAAAAATGTGTTTGGACTCTAGTAAAGGTAAGTCTATGGAAGTGGCAAGCAAAAAGGCAAAGGGTACCACAGGGAAAACCACGTCATGAAGGGAGAATGAGCCCACAGGAAGTCTGCAGAAACACCCATATGGAAACCTATTACTTCTGAGCTAATTTAAACATTAAAAAATAATTGCTTTGGATCTTTGATTTAGCACTTAGTGTCTTAGGTTGAAATTTGAGTTCCTGCTCATGCACACTGAAACTTATATGACTGGTCTCCTGCCATCTCTCTTCATTGGATTCCCAGCCTCCATGCTTTTCCTCGCCTCCTGGATCCATGAATCCTGCCTCTTCCATTGCTTCTGTCTTCAGCTCCATACACACTCTTTCTTAATGCCTGGGACCCAGCTTGTTTCCTCCCGATTGTCAGGCCAATTCCTTCATCTCTAGGTTTTCTTTCTTATCAATATTCAGCCTCTGACAGAAGCCAACTCCCAGAGCATCCTCCCCTTGCGTACTTGGGGACACTGTGGACAACTAGTTCTGGGAAGATTGAGTATGAAGGCAGAAGAGTTGGAGTTCAAGCTATGCTATTACCAGCATAGATGGGCTTAAGCATTGGCCTTCTTCAGGTCCATACAGATCACTGCAAGAGAGCAATTTCCTTTCTGATAGACCAGGCTGTGGGTGTCAGCTATGGACACTCTGGCTACTGTTTCTTAATTACTAACTCATCTGTTTTTAATCTTCTTTTTCAAAGTAGTGTTTTTACTGAAACTTTATTTGGTTATCTATTGAGAGCAATAAATAAAACATTTAAAACACAGGGCACAGTTTAGTTCTCAACATTTGTTTTTTGTTCCTTTTTTTTTGGTTTTGGTTTTTCAAGACAGAGTTTCTCTGTGTAACAATCCTAGCTGTCCTGGAGCTAGCTCTTCTAGATCAGGCTGGCCGCGAACTCACAGAGATCCACCTGCCTCTGCCTCCGGAGTACTGGAATTAAAGGTGTGTGCCACCACCGCCCGGCAACATTTATTTTATTATCATCATCATTACTGTTATAAGGTAGTTGAAACAATACTTCTAAAAAATTCTAGAAGTATTGAAGATACAAGTTTTCTTTAATTTACTACGATTCTTTCTATTGTTCTTCCAGAATCACCAGCCATGTCCCAGAAGTGTCTGTACTTCTGAGTGTGTCCCTGCTTCCCAGGATACCTGCTCAGACCTGGATTTCACAATACCTGGATCTCACTCTGCCTGTTTTTCCATAAAATATTTGCCTGCATCCACAGTGTTCATTCTGAGCAACAGATTCAACTGCTCAGCAATGTCCGAATACTTTCCACACATAGGTGGGACAGTTTGTATCTGCTCTTTTCTGAACATAAGCTTCTATTTTTAATAGATAGTTCTGAATCCTGATTCTGTCACTTGCTAGCTTGATGGCCATAAGCAAATTTGTAGTTCCCTCACTTGTAACTTGGTGTTTCCACTCCTGACTTTTATATAAATGCTTACTCTGGGGCATTTGTCTCTTATCTGTAGATAAATAAGATCATGCATAAACATGCCTATGCTTTCTCCTTCCAACTGTGAGTCTATTAAATTTTAAAATACATTTTATCCAATGAAATATATGGCACTGCATTTAGAACAATTCTATTTACAGGGCCAATCACAGGAGTCTAGGCATTGTCCTGCTTTATTTCTGGATGTATTAATAAATGCAATATAGCTTACTTTGAAAATCCTTAATGCTTTTATGATTTCTCTCCCTTTACCTAGATCACACTGTGTTTATCAGAGACACATTTTGGCAAACAAAGCTTAGAGTGAAATAAAGAAAAAAAGGACAGGGTCACAGAAGCAAAGGAGTATGGACATTATTATGATATTAGGAGGAGGCGCGGTTTTGCTAGTGGAAATTAAGGACACAGATGGTAGTTATTGATGAGAGTGAGGTTTACTCAGGATGACCACTAATCCCAATTGCCTGGGACTGATGAATTCTCAGGATATGGACACTTTGTACTAAGCTTCCTTGGTCACCTTAGGTCAAACTAATCTTCCAGAGCCAAGTTTAAGAAGGAGAATCTAAAGCATCAGGCAACAAACTGGCTGTTTTGGAGCCTGGATTCAGAAACTCAAACCACTAGTTATTACAACCATTCTTAATACTAAAAGCAAAATTCATGGTGAATTCTCTAAGAATGGGAGCCAAAATCATTTTCCATAAAAAGGAGATTGCAAGATGAAAAGGGGTTCTCACTGCCACTGTGGTTAGAGAACTCCTCCTTCCTGAGTGGGAGGGGCAGGGCTCAAGTCTTTACTTGGTCTATGACTCAGCCCCAGGGACCAATGACAAACAAGGGAGACATGTGGCCAAGGCAATGGTGCTGTACCTCTGACATCTGGTGCCACTTGTGGGAAACCCCAGTTATTGTTAGCTCTCCCTGCCACCATTGATTTCTGTACAGAGTTGTCATTATATCAGTCTTTGCCATAAACATTAACTTCTTAATACAGAAAGGAATGTTTTCCCAGACAATAGGATTGTCATTTCTGATTCCAAGACAAGACAAAGAGGAGCTCCCATGAACCTGAAGCAGAGTTTACAAATCCCCAAATACGTTGAAGAAGAATCTTTTAAGTCCTGTTTACTTTTCAATGAATGTTATGGTAATTTCAAAGGATCTTCAAAGCATGTGGTGATATCATCAAGTGAACATTCTGGAAAGCCTGACATTAAAACCCTTCCAATGGTCTTGAGTTATCATTAGTGATGGAGGCAGAGCTACCTCTGTTTATAATGTTCTCATTTGTTACCCTATCCAATACATATTTCTGCTTATGTTTTCAATATCAATGAGCTGATAAAGTCAGAAAAATTCAGATTCTTTTCTCTAAGTAACTGGCATTATGGAAAGCAATGTTAGACATGTCCTTGTGGTAAGGGATTAAAATATTACTGGCTTTGTTTTGAAACTGTGACACAGAATGTGTTTTTGGAATCTTTCTGAGGTGGTTTGGACCCTCTGTTTGCCTGGCAACCACAGCGTCTCTACTAACCCCCCTCACAGGTCGGGAATTTCCAAAGTGACTATTAACAGGGGCACATGGTTGATGTAATGTTGTCTGCTTCGGTTTACAGTTTGCCTTGGAGCAGGTGAGCAGGCCATCTATAATCAGAAGCCGGAAAACTCTTCACAAATGACCAGCAGTTCAAAAGTCAGCGCTTCCATAACCTTAACGTGCTTACGGACATTAGAATATTTTGGAGAACTTGTTGAGTAGATGAATTCAGACTGAGGCTATCGAGCATGTCTGCTGTTAGTCCACAGGCTGTGGTCTGCATTGTGGGATTTTAGAGAAAGGCAACGGGTTGTGAGTAGATGGGACAGTGTTCCTACAGGACACTCAGAGTTGATAAGTCTGATTGGTGCTCACAGAGCAGTCTGGTGAGGCCAAGTAAAGTTTTCCCTGCTGTGATAAACTAGCCTAAATTCACATACTGTGAATCGTCTATGTAGATGATTTTCTCCGTGCGATTTATGATTGCTGGATTGTTGTTCGTCTGTTATTCAACTGCTTGAGGATGGCTTGAACATTTGATTTCTTCAGTTTCTTGTTGCCCTTGCTTTTAAAAATAAATAAATAAATAAATAAATATACTTATTTATTTTACATCCTGGCCTCAGTTTCCCCTCCCTCTTCTCTTCTCAGTCCTTTCCCTGACCTGCTCTGTTTGCAAGCCCCTAATCCACTCCTCCTTCATTTCTGTTTAGGAAAGGGCAGGTCTCCCATTAGTATCAACGGAACATGGCATATCAAGTTGCAATAAGACTAAGCAACTCTCCATGTACTAATGCTGAAGATAGGCTCCAAAGCTATAAAGAAACCCTGTCTCGAAAAACCAAAAAAAAAAAAACCCAAAACAAACAAATGAACAAAATACTTAAGTCCAACTGGTTTTAATTCTAAATGATACACAATCTACAATCACTTGCACAAAGGAGTCCTTATGAGAAATTGTCTAGATAAGGTTGACCTTCGAACGTATATGTGGGGATTGTCTTCATTAATTTAACTATGTAGGAAGACCAAATCTAAAAGTCAGTGATACCACTCCCTCTGTTTGGGTCTTGGAATATTGGAAGAGTAGAAAGAGGAAGCTGAGATAAGCAAGCCTGTGTGCACGCTCTTCTGGACTGACGTGACTGACTACGTCAAGGTCCTGCTTCTGCTACTTCTCTAGTGTGATGAACTATGAGTTAAAATAAACCCTTTTTCCCATAAGCTGTTTTTGTCAAGATTTTGTCTAAGTGACAGGAAATGAAGCTAGGACACATGCCAGGACACAAGACACAGGCTTTCTGACAGTCTGTCTCATGAGGATCAGTAAGCATAAGACACCATTCATCCTTGGGTTAATTTCTACAGAGGACTCTTTTAAAAAGAAACCCATATTAAAAGGGCACAGGCATTTATTTTTCTTTTTTTCATCATCTGTCCTACATGAACTGGAGATCATCATGCCAAGGAAGAGACACCTTTAGTAAGTACAATTGTCACTCATAAGAGAAAATAAAATGAAAAGTAACGGGGGAAGCAAAGACTGCCTAAAGGGGCCATAGGTGGCTTTCTTTTATTGTATTGACCCCAGCCATGGAGCACAAAGACTATAGAGATTGGTCAGAAAAGAATTTGGACTCAGAGACAAGGAACTTTGGATGGGAAAAATGCTAATTAAAGTGTTGTTGTAAGTACAATGCACTAGAGAGACTGAGGTAGAAGGATTTCTATGAGTTTAAAACCAGCTTAAGAGACCCAGTGGAGACCTGTCTCTAAACAAAAGCAAGAAGGAAAGAGAACTGCTGTGCCTGACTTGTTCTGGGTGCAGTTTCTGAGAACTGAGTGCAGAATGAGCTTTGAGGAGCTCTTTCATAAACACAGTCATTTGGAAATGATTTCTCTGTAATTGAAAACTGAATTTACAGTTTGTTCCAACCATTGAGACCTGTCAAATGTCCCTGAGTTTAAAGCAATCTGAATATGCCAGCCTTCACCCTTTCCTAGTTTACTGTAGTGGTCAGTAGCAGCTTTCGTATCTAGTTTTTCCTTGGTGTATAACTGAGGAGAAAGCTGTATTGCTGTATTTCTGTGTGGCTGTTACTCAGAAGACAAATGGGCACTCATCAGGGCATTCTGTTTGCACATAAAATAAAAGCCTTGTGGTCACGAGTGCTTTTGTGCTAACCAAAATTGAAACCCAGTGAGAAGAAAGCACAGGCCCGATGACTGAATAACGTTCAAGATAGACTTACATGAAGGCCTGTTGATTTCAAATTAATTTTCTCTTTTCTTCATGCATAGGTGAGCACTCTCAGGGATTATTTCTTTCTGCTGTTCACTCATCAGGCGCTTTTCCCTTTTCTATGCCTCCAGCTTTCAGTTGAGCAACAGAAGAGTTGAATCATAAAAGAGGAGTCCAAAAAATCTTTTATTTGTTTGAAGGAAATTCTTTCCATCTGTTCCTGTTCCTTCCTTTGCTAATTTGGGTCATGTGCTTTGCTTTAGTCATCCATCCCAGGCAGAGAATGGCCAGGGTCCTCCCCCCTCCCCTTGCCACAGCAAGTTCTGGAGGTCTACAAGTGGTAACTGAAGACTGCCGGACTAACCACATCCTACAGAAACAGTAATAGCCGCTTTAGGCTGAGAGGTTCCACTGGAATTTGAGGCTAAGAACACAAAGTAAGCCAAAACCTCAAAGGTCTGCAAGGCAGGGTGTAGCTTGATTGAAAGGGGGAAAGAAAAGAGGTAAGGAGAACAGGGACAGACCCGTTGCCAGAAGGATGCAAGAGGGCCCTGTTTGAACATAAGTAGTTGGCCATTGAGGGCCTAACCATATTAAGGCTGGGTGGTGAGCCGTCAGAGAAGACTGCAGCTCCTTAAGATGGAGCATCTGGGTGTTAGGAAAAAAAGAAATAATTTTCAAGACGGAATCATATTTCACCTATCCATACTGAACTTTCATATAACCTCGAAGTTTGGGGAACATTCAGGGTTTCTCTTAAATTATCTATGTTTTCATTATAAAAGCTACAAAGTGTGCTTTTGGGAACAATGCTTGATTCTCTTAAATGATGCTACCCTACAGACCTTGGAAGTATTGCCTGTGTTGCCCCATTGTGAGATTTAAACACATAGTGAAGTCCATCACAGGCTTGTCTCCACTATAGCTTCTTATCCATGTAGCCTCATCTAAACTCTAGTCTACTTTATTATCTTGATTTTCTATTTGCCTAAGTGAGTTTGTTTGAAAACAAGACATGCACTTTTATATTCTCATCTGGAATTAGCATACCTGTCTCATTTTATTGAATTTCTATGGGGTCGCGATTGTTTCAAATCAATAAAGAATAGCAAAAATGAGGCTGTTCTACCAAACCCACAAAGCTATAAAATTCAATTTGTTCCTAGCTGAGTTTTTGAAAGACTATGGAGACTCAGTTTGCTTTCTGTCAGACTCATTCTTGGAACTCTGGACCTTTTCCCAAGTCTGACTACTGAATCCAGAATTCTGGGGAAGCCACATATAGGAGCTCAAGTCCTTGAGAGTAATACTAATGCAGGCCCCGGTTTCTACTGACAAACTACCTAGTCTTGTAGTAAGTGGTGGAGCGGACTGTGTCCCACTTCCCAGCTCACAGAGTGGATGGCCAGGGTTCCTGGCACCTGACTAGTTTATACCTGAAATAATTACACAGAAACTGTATTCATTTAAACTTTGCCTGGCCCATTAGTTCTAGCCTCTTGTTGGCTAACTCTTACATCTTGATTCAGTCCATTTCTAATAGTCTGTAAGTCACTATGAGGTCATGGTCTTACAGGGAAAGAGTCAGCATGTTTGACTCTGGAGATTTCATGGCGGCTCTCTGACTCAGCCTTCTCTCTCCCAGAATTCTGTTCTGTCCTCCCCGCCTATCTAAGATTTTGCCCTATCAAAAGGCCAAGGCAGTTTCTTTATTCAATCAATGAAAGCAACCCAAATGAAGAAGCACCCCTACACCACTCTCTTTCTATTAGATTCATTCCAGCTGAGGACTGTAGACGGAGGAGTGAGACAAGGCACAGAAACCACCATGTCTCTGAAAGTGAGATGCAGCTTTGCAAGGTAGCAGCACTGAATGCTGGAGGGCTGTTTACAAAAGTAGAATGCCAGATTCAAACTTACCCAAACTATGTTTTCTAAATGGCTTGAATGTAATTTCAGTGAAATCTTTTTAAAAAATTGTTTTTATTGAGCTATACATTTTTCTCCACTCTCTTCCTTTCCTTCCTCTCCCCTTCTACCCTCTTCCATGATCCCCACATTCCCAATTTACTCAGGAGATCTTGTCTTTTTCTGTTTTCCATGTAGATTAGATCCATGCATGTTTCTCTTAGGGTCCTCTTTGTTGTCTAGGTTCTCTAGGGTTGTCACTTGCAGGCTGGTTTTTCTTTGCTTTATGTCTAAAAGCCACTCATGAGTGAGTACATATAATATTTGTCTTTCTGGGTCTGGGTTACCTCACTCAATGTGGTGTTTTCGAAATCCATCCATTTGCCTACAAATTTCAAGATGCCATTATTACTCCATTGTGTAAATGAAATACATCTTCTTTATCCATTCTTCAGTTGAGGGGCATTTAGGGTATTTTTCGGCTCTGACTGTTACAAACCATGCTGCTATGAACATAACTGAGCACATGTCTTTGTGGTATGACTGAGCATCCTTTGGGTATATACCCCCAAAGTGGTATTGCTGGGTACTGAGGTAAGTTTTTTTCTAATTATCTGAAAAATCATCATACTGATTTCCAGAGTGGTTGTACCAGTTTGCACTCCCACCAACAGTGGAGGAGTGTTCTCCTTACCCCACAGCCTCTCCAGCACAAGCTGTCATCAGTGTTTTGATCTTGACCGTTATGACAGGTGTAAGATGGAACCTCAGAATTGTTTTGATTTGCATTTCTCTGATGGCTAAGGATGTTGAGTATTTTCTTAAGTGTCTTTCAACCAATGGGTAGGAAGGTTAGGAGACAGAAAAACCCATGTATTATCTTTCACTTTTACTGTGCAAGTTAGGCTATCTGATTAATTGCTCCTGAAGAGAAAACTATTAGATTAAAAAGACTGGTTGACCTTTAGGAAAGAGAATTTAATTTGTCTGTAGCTACTCCCTACTTTCAAGTACTGTATTTGGTATTTGTGTCTTTCGTGAATGTGACAGATATGGTTAGAGCACCTATGTATAGGTGTCTGTTCCTGGTGTTAATGAGTAACCATATATATGTGTCTATGTGAGTGTATGTGCACATGTGTATACAGATGTTTGTACCCTTACATACAGAGGCCAGACGGTCTTTAGAATTCTGAGAGCTGGAGTTGCAAAAGTTTGAGGAATGCCTGGCTTGTGATTTGGGTGCTGGGATCTGAACTATGATTGTGTTGCAAGTGTTTTTAACTGCTATGCCCCCTTTCCACTTCCTGTTTTTATTATTAATATCTTGGTTTTCCTACCGTCCTGATTTACCTTTCAACTCTCCTTACTGAAAATGTTTCTTCTGGCAAAATACTTAGGTTTGGCACAAAAGTTTTGCTCTCTTTTGAATGAGAAAATATTCACTAGCTGTTAGTTGATGAGTTATTAAATACAGAGTAGTCTGAATTTCGCATCTTTAAGGAAAATTGGGAATTCCTTTGCAGAACGGGCTTGCTCTGAACACATCTGTAAGTCCACTGATGAATATTATAAACAACAAGATGTGCTTTGCTGTGATTTTGATGAACTAAACTTAAAAGGAAAAGCGGATGGAAGTTTTATTGGGTTCTTCCTATTTGGAAGAAGGTTATTTGAGCTACAGCTCTTGAATGGATGTTTGTAGTTTAATGTTTTTATTTTATTTAAAATTTAAAGCTTATTTTTATACTTTCAATCTTAATACAATTTCTGACATAAACTTGGACTTTAGGACAGTATTGCATGGTTGTAATATCTTGACTTTAATGGACATAATTTTGAAATTTGTATTATTAAGTATATTTGTAAAATTATTTAATTCTTTGTATTTTTATTTGATTGTTTTTCAATTTT
>JAQHUG010000009.1:1590285-1623512 GCA_028555095.1 Dicrostonyx torquatus | reverse complement strand
AAGAAAGGTGGGCTCTAAGTAATCACAACAATATTAAGATATGAAGGTTGCTTTAAATTTGTTAGAGCTGATATGCAGATTCAAGGGCATGTACCCTTCTTGTCACTTCATCTGTTGAGTAGGAATCACAGTGTACTGGAGACCTGACTCTAATTGTTTGGCATATAACCATTAAATCATGCAAGATTGGATTCACGGAGCGATGCATTGATCCACAAATCATAGCAGCTTGGTGTTCTGAATAATTCCTCCAGAATCACTCCTGATTTCGTGTTCTCCGTTGTTTAGTTGTCAAGAAGGCTCTATTGCCCATGCAAATGAAGGACTACAACCGATGGGACAGAACGCCGAAACACACTGACTTGACAATAGCTGCTGCCAAACATAAAGTGATTGTGAATGATGAAGCAACATGAGGACGAT
Organism: Dicrostonyx torquatus; assembly: GCA_028555095.1. Lineage (NCBI taxonomy): Eukaryota > Metazoa > Chordata > Mammalia > Rodentia > Cricetidae > Dicrostonyx > Dicrostonyx torquatus. The sequence continues at coordinate 1,623,089 of JAQHUG010000009.1, read as the reverse complement.
GCCACTATATGCCCACGCGGGTTATATGGAAGCCCTGTGCCAGGTATAGATCCTCTATATGGCCTCTGCTTTTCATGAATTAATGAATAAATGTAACACATGGACTTTAAAAACATGGTTGAAGAGATTTTCCACTAAAATTCATTGCAATTTTTATTACTATTATTTTTCAAAATTTTCATAGGCTGTATTTTGATAATATTCTTTTCCCTCTCCCATCTCCTTCAAAATGTCCTTTTACTCTCTACCCACCCAACACCCAATTTTCCATTCTTTTTCTCTCATTGTTATTTTTTAGATATCAAGAATCAAAGCAGTGTAAGTAAAATCTGAAGGAACAAGTCATTTATTTCAGTTACTGTAGGAAATTGATTCATTTCTTCTATTTGTTTCCCGTCGATTAGCAGGGACCCCATGAAAACTTAGAATCTTCTTTCAGTGGCCTTTGGTGTCCCATCTATGTCTACCTAACCAGGAGCCCAAGGTTCTGGATGAATAAAGCATACAAAGGTTCCCCAAAAAAGTGACAGCTGTCGTAGTCTGTCACCTTAATGGTGACAGCTATGTCTTAACTTGTCACCTTAATAAATAGTGACAGCTATGTCATAACATGCCGTGACTTGATACCTGCAGTAAGTGCTCAGCAGCAGAAATTCCTAAATGTCAATTTCAGGATACAGGAGGTCACAGACAATCTTGCAAAGGATTTCCAAGTTTAAGAACTGTCGCTGAAGCCAGATTTCTCTACCACCTATTTTATGAAATTTCTGATTACTGTTTTGTTTTCCATTCTTAAGGTTTTGGTAAATAATATATATTTGCTAAATAATATATATTATATATGCATCTATCTAGTACAGTGCTGACTCATGAAGATATTTGATATTTATTGTTGTCTTCTTTTATTTCCTAATACTTGGACTTTAGAAAATCTTCTGTGCATTTTCTTTGCATGAAATACATAGTAAGGTATATTTGCTCTAAAAATTAAAGTCATATATAAAGGAAGAATGGACAACTGAGTATAATAATCAAAATATTACCTTTACATAACATTTATTTTGACAGTATGTCTTTGGTTTACTTTTAATTTTTAACAATTTTGTTTAAAGAAACAAGCTGTTATTATTTTCCTAATAAAATGGCCATGTTTTGGATGAAAGCTTGAAATTCCTTTTAAAAAGTGCTAGAGTTTTGGTAATGGTTTTCAATCTGGGAAAATTCTAGTATTTCTTGAAATAAAAATAATCTACTAGATACCTCTCTTAGTGGTATATGGCAAAGTTAGTACATAAGAGCAGTTTTTGCCATTTCTTCTCTACTACCTAAGCACTGGTGTAGACTCGACATGCTCCTTTTCATCCCTCCACCTAAAATGGCATGACACAGGTCAGTTCACACTAGTACAACTTTACACTTGACCTCACTCAAAGACTTTTTTTTTATATCCTAAAAGACATTTACAAATTGTCGTAAATGCACATTTGGTAAATGTGTTAGTAGAGAGAGCTTTTGGTACGACCTAAACATCAGGTTCTGAGGTAAAGTCTTTGTAAGCCAGAAAAGGAAAACAATTTTAAATCGAAGGAAGAGTATGGTTATTACCTGTACTTTACCTCACAGGGGATAAAGTTATTTCAGAGGAACTATTCTCTTTTGATGCTACACACTTTTTGGGACCCAAATGAAACATATGCATGTCCATGTACAGAATGGGAGTATGGTCCTCAGAAAGCTGTCTACATTCTCTCTTGTTTCTACCATGCTTGCGGTTTGTATATACTTCTCCACAGTGTTTTAAGAATCCTCTGACTTATTGCAACCTCCCCAATGTGTTCTAAAGCCTAAGTTATGAACAGAGATTAAATAGCAGATGTCATTACATTTGCCTTGAAGTATGATAAAAGAGTATGATGGCATGATACAAAGGGTGTGCAAATCTAAGGTATAGCATTTTCTTAGCTAAGGATTGGGGCGGTATAATCTGGTCTAGTGAGGGATGCTGTGTCCTGATACTATTCTCACTGAATGTATAAGATACCTCAAAGTACTTGTGACTGCTAAACTAATCATACTGTAATGTTGACTGAGTTTTCATGAAATAAGGAAGCCAGCGAACACGTCTTTTTTTCAGGGCTGTGAGCTCTTGGTTCTGTGACTCCATGATTTAGGGTCCATGAACCAATCAGGTTTGTGTCTTCAAATCTAAACTGTATGCAACTAGTAATAATTCTGGGTGTGTACATGAGTTTATGAAAATACCAAAACTTCAAAGCATTTCTGTTTTATGCTAAAAATTTAGAAACACAGAAGGCCATAGTAAATAGTAAGTCAAACACACCTACGTATCCAGATCTTACCAAAGTTGATAGCAGACATTTTTCCGTTTTTTGATTTTTTTCTTAAGTCAAAGGATTAAGGCGTTTATGAACCAGGAGAGATGGCTCAGTGATTAAGGGCACTGGCTGCTCTTCAGAGGTCCTGAGTTCAATTCCCAACAACCACATGGTGGCTCACAACCATCTGTAATAAGGTCTGGTGCACTCTTCTGGTCTGCAGACATACAAGTAGTCAGAAAATATATACATGATAAGTAAATAAATCTTGGATGCATGATCTGACTTTAAAATAAAAAGAATTAGGGCATTTAAACTTCTACTTTTCTATCCCATATCATTTTCTCAGGAGCAACTATTATAAAATATTTGTGTATTTTCTAGTCTGTGTATTATCATTTTTCCTAGATTCATAATGTATTTATAAATACTATCTGCTATTACCCTATCTTAAATTTTGCATGTATTTTTCAACAATCTGTTTTTGAAACTGAAATTGATGCATACATACCATATAGGTGCATTAATAAGTAAGCTAACTGCCCCCTCTATGTTTTTGTATTCATAGGTTCAACAGTGTATGCATTGAATATATAAGGGTAATTTTTATTTCATAAACAAATAGTATAGTTATTTAATAATTGTACAAATATTTACATTGTATTAAGTATTATAAGTAATCCAGAGATGATTAAAGTATATTGGAGAGAATGTTTAGATTTTGTGTAAATATGATGATGTCTCCTACAAGTCTCTTTAACATGCATGGACCTGAGGGATCCTTCAACCAATCAGGGAGGCTATAAAAAACAACTTTAGTTTAAGTATCATGTTATAGAAATAGACATTATAAAGCTTAACATGCTGATCTTTAACTATTCTTATACTGATACATATTATACTCTTTTTAGTTATCTTTCTTTTTTATATAAATGTTAAGCTACTTATACTTTCTTTTTAATTTTGAAATTACGCAGAATTCAACTTATTTTTCTTTTTTACACTATAAAGTAACTCACTTTTTCTAGAAATAGAAAAATATCTGATACAAAGTTGGAGAATGATGTTTTCAAAGTGAACCAACTTGAAGAGAAGGGAAGAAGGCAAGGGCCTTTTAGGAAAAGAAGTAGGGTGTGCCTATCTTGCTGAAGAACATAGATTAGGCTCTTAAAACTGCAAAAAGGCTGGGGGCGAGTACCAACTGTTTCCCAGTTCCACAGCCCTCCAGTGTAAAATCACAAACTGTGTCTATAATTAGCAATGATCTGTGTTAGATGATGCTCTAATATAAGCATTCCAATAATTTTATACTAAATCAATGCAACTCCATCAATAGTATATGTTTTCTTAATAATTTCACCCCACAGAACATTACTATTTCAGTAAAAACAAGAGAGAAATTCTCCCCAAATTTCTCAAACTCTTGATACTTCAAAAACTAAATTTTTAAATAATTTCCCTGTATGTAACAAACAGCATACAAACAACATGTTCCTTTTATGCTGTCTCAAATTTTTTCTTAAACATTCAGTTTCCTATTACTCTGTTGTAAGTATAATACTTAAGGGAAAATATAAATCTATTACTGGATATATGTTTTAAATAACATAAAATGGCACAAATGTATCTGAGAATATATAGAATGCATTAAAATTCCAAGTACCAAAGTAATAGCTTAAACACTTGGGTGAAAATACTTCAAATCAATAGTGACATAATTTTGGAGTCCATGACTCAACCTATCAGTAAAATTCACAATATCTGTTTTATGGTTGGGGTGACAGAGAAATCATCATAATTTCATACTTTTAAAAAAATAAATCACTTATTTTATACTCTTCTGGTATTTTTATCATAAAAGTAAAATAAATAAGTATAAAAATAAATCTATACTTTCTTTCCTCCTTTCCCCCATTTTCTTACTTCATTTTTTTCTTCTTTCTCCCCTTCTTAGTCTGCCCACGTCCCTCAATTTCTTAAGACATGGTACTTCAAATATAGCTCAAAGTAGCCTGTAACTGAGGATCCTCATTGTGACTACAGCTCTGTTCTACCACATGTGATTTGGAATTCTCCTGTTTCAAAAGCCTATTTCAAATAGGAAAATGCCATGGAACAATCTTCGTGCACTGTAAATATGTATTACTCTCATTGCTTAATAAAGAGATGACTGGCCTATAGCTGTGCAGGAAAAGATTGGGCTGGAGAGCCAGACTCGGAGGATGCTGGGAAGAAGAAGCATGGAGTCTCAGTGGTTGCAAACAAGACACAGAAGGAGGAAATAAACATGCCGTATTGAGTGAGACAAGGTACAGAGTCAAATGGTAGAACATGGATATAAATATAGGGTACTTAAAGTTGTTAGAACAAGTTAATAACAAGCCTCAACTATCGGACAACATTTATAATTAATATTAAGTTTCTGTGAGATTATTTGGGAGCTGACTGGTGGGACAGAGCTGACTGGTGGTCCCAACAAAAAAGAAGGAAAATAAGAAGAACCAAAAGGCAATTCTGTACATTTCAAATGAAAACAAAGAATCCATTTGAATGATGTTTTAAAGAAGTTAACAAATTAAAAGGAGTTATTACCAACCTGATATATTTTAAGCATTTTATACAAAAATGTCATTTTTCTTTTTACACATTATCTATGACATTCTTATTTCAGACACAAGAAAATTAAGGCTTACAAACATAATAAGTTGAGTGATTAACTCACATTAAACAACAGAGATAGACTAATCCAAAGTCCTTGGTGACAAACAACATACCTGAATTTTTATGTCAAACCAGTTTCCCAAAAAGTGAGTCATCTCGAGCTTCCATAGCAAGGGAGTGCCAGATACAGTAGGGAATTAGGCTATTTCTTTTATGGGATTTCTGTGTTAAAAAATGTGGACAGATAGGAACTATTCAAATTTCCCTATGATGATTTTATGCCACAAGGACATTTCTTTATGGACTCATGAAGGCTGGCAGACATTCTGGTAGGTTAGCACAGCCCTGGTCCCATTTCCACAGGCAGGAAGTTGACAAGATGCTTCATTAATTTTAACCTAACAGGAGTTTCATATGATGCTTTTATGAAGGGAGTAAATTTTTGGTCTGGATCTTCTTTTATTTCCTTAAAACTGTATCATCTTAGATTATGGGATCCTAAATATTGCTCTAGATATTTCCAAAAGGTGTTCTTATTCTGATGAAATATGCCCGTGTGCAATGGCTCATGTGTGTAAGTACATGATGCTTTTTTGAATCATAGCCTGTTTCCCCAAATTCTGCATCACTGAATAGAGCTTGGTTAATATTTTATTGTCATGAAATTATATAATTATATGAATGTGTATATGGAGAGGGTGGCAGAGGGAGAAAACATAGAAGTGAGTAATATGTTCATAGTTCTTATTTGACAATAAATGTAGTTGCTGACAGGATAATATGGTTCACAATATTGAACTGCATTGGGACAATTTCTATACACTGTAAAAATTGTTGAATTGCAGCTAATAGCAACAGTTTGGTCTGTCTTTGTAAAAATATATGGGCTGCATCACATCTGGCCGAAGCACAAACTGCTAACTGTGCTCCAGAAAACACTTTGCCATGGATTAGATGTCTAATAATTGATTAATATAAAAACAACACTTAGATATCAATTTATGCTATGTAGCACTCTAAAAGCTGATTATTGCCAATCAGTTTGATAAGTGTTAAATGATTGGCATTGGTGGTATACAGCTAGTTATGAAGAACTTTATCCTTAAGTTGAAAAAATCAAATGGAATGTTTTTTCTATGAACTTATTTCAATAGTTTCTTATCTGATTGCATTTGCATTGTATGTACTCTTTAATTACGCCAGGGAAAAATATGTCCTTTATTGTGTGATTTTTTTGAGATTGTCTTTACAACCCAGATCATGGGCTTTCTACATAAATGTCCTAGAAGCTTGGAAGAATACGCATGTTTTTGTGCTCAGTGAAGTATTCTTGTGAGTATCAGTTGGGTCACACTGGTTGTAAAGCTTTGAAAAATGAGTCAGCCTTTTTCTCTGTACACGTTGTTTCTGAAAGTCATTAATATTTGAATATTAGTTCTATTTTCTTTCATCATGTCAATTTCTGATTTTTTTATTTTGAAGTTTCATATTGAACATACCAGTTGTTTTTATATGCTCTAGATGAACCAAACATTAATGCTTACAAATATCCCATTTAATCTTCAATACTATTTCCTATTCTAAAGTATATTTTATGTTAATGTTAAAGTTGAATCTTTCACTTTACCTATAAGAGGATGTGTTGTCAGATTATATGGGTATATGCCTGAAGTCATTGCTATTGCATGACATAACATGTATGTTCTCTATTGACTTTGGAAGCACATATTGCCCTACAACTTTATGATCAGTGTTTACCCAGCATATTTCTTAAAATCCTTTTGATGTACTTACATCTTATTAGTGAGTACGTACATTGTGTAAAGCCGTTGTGTTTGTAGCTGGAAGACCACATTTCAAGGAAGTGTCAGGTCATTTGGATTCACTATAACCAATCACACTGACACAGCGCAAATCAATTACCTTGCATACAACCCTTGAGTCTTCACCCTTGCATTGCTTCTCTTTTGCCTCCATCTTGCTGTGCTTTAGCTTGATAATTAGATCATTTGGGGGACTTTTGTCCTTGTCGTTGGTGAATTTGGCATCATATCCTAGTGAACCCAGTTCCTTTGCTCACCGTGCTCCCTCCCATAGTGTCGCACCAATCAAGTACGCAGCAACCTTGGAGATAATGTCCCAGCATCTCTCCTCCATTTTTTTCTATTTGAACCATCATGCATTTTATTTGTCCACTTGTTGTAAATGTTGTAATGACTTGTCATATGTGTTTCCATTTTCAGGAATCTTTTCTATAATTTCCAGGTAGGAAAAGATTTAAGATGCATAATCTCAGTTAAAACCATTAAGGAATATTTAGAACAACAATTAAAGAAGAGGTCGTGAGTCTGAGAGTAGGGTTGTGGGTGTGGGGTGGTACATGGAATGGGTTGGACAGAGTAAAGGGAACAGTGAAATAATTGCTCTCTTGTAAATTTGTAGCCTCTTTTTCTCATTAATTGTTCTTATAGACATATGTGTATATACATGTATATTATGAGATAAATGAATACGACTTGCTCAGTTTGTATAATGCTGGTTGAATATATGTTTTCAGGGCGCTATTTCTCTCATTCTGAGCACTCTGTTTTTGCTCCTTGAGTGGGGTTGAGGCCCCATCGGCTCTTGCCTGTCCACTGTAACGTGCATATTGCTAATATCCTTGCTCGTGCTTTGCAGTCATGTTGATGTGACTCTATGAGTGTAGCTCTGAAATTTCTAGGAGACACAATCCCACAGCAAACTACCTGACCGTCTGGCTCTTACAATCTTCCTAACCGTGCGTGCTTCCAGCATATTTCCTGAGTGTTTGGTGTAGAAATTGTCTTATGGATGCATCCCTTAGGACTGGGCTCCCCAGCTCTGCATTTTGATTGGCTGTGGTTTTCTATAATGCTTTCTTCCTGAGGCAAAATGAAGCCTCCCAGATAAGGGTTGAGCACCACACTTTTCTATGGGTATAAGGATAAACATTTAAAATATATTTTTGGAGTGTGCTGGATTAGGAAGTGATGGTTAATGTAACTATATTTTAATTTTAAATTGGTTTTTAAAAAGGCTGTCTGTGTATAAACCAATGGATGAAGCTTTCTCCAGTGGAACTTGATTTACACAAAGAGGAAAGGGATTGTGTTATGAGATGGGCCACGGTTATCTGACCCTGCTCTAAGCAAACAATTCCCTTTTGCTGTCATTTAATTATTTTAAGGCAAGGGGCTAGAGAATGGCTCCAAGGTTAAGAGCACTTGCTGTTGTTCCAGAGAGCTCTAATCTTGCATCCATATCACACGACTCATTTGTTACACAAGCCTCCAGAGAAATGACGCTCTCTGCTAATACACACCCCTCACCTCCATGCACGGTGCTCAGGCACACACATACATACAGACAATTGAATAACTTTTTAAAACCAGGTTAGAAGCACAGCAGTCGTTCCATCTCTGAAACAGCTTTGTCTTGTTTTCATATTCCGTACTTACTTTTAAAATGTGTTGAGTCGTAGTCACCTCCCTCACCAGTATGCTGAAGGATGCATTGTAAGACTCGCTGTAGGTCAATACTTCCTGCCCTCAGCAAGACTGCTGCCCTCGCATTGTATAATATTAATGTTCTCAGCCTCCCTGAATGTGTTCTCAGTATGGTATTAAAAACCTTGTTAATCATTTAGCAAGTATCAAGCAAGTTCAACTCTGTGTTTAGAGACAAGCTCCAGGAACCCTCCATGCTTACTAGTAAAACCCCATTGAGCTTCTTCATCCGTGTTGTTCTGTTCTGCAAAATGAATCTGCGCCCTTAATAAACATGACTGTTGTCTTCACAGCTCAGGGACTTCCCTGTGTGTCACAGCTCATCTTGCTTGCATCTCTGTCCCGTGTCTGGAAGCCACTCATCCACACACATCAGTAGGACAGGTCTAGATCCACATAATTTAAAAATGAAGCTGATAGACAATGTTCTGATTTTTTTCTTTCATGTTTTTTCCAGATTAATTTAGGTTAATGAAAATTAATTTGCTAGCATGACCATAATTTCTTTTGTTTCTTTTTTTAAGTGTTGGTAAATATTTATAAGAATGTTGATAACCTTTTTTTGTCTTAGGAAAAAATTTTAAATATTGGCTCAAGAGTATTGACTAAATCTCTTTATAAATCTGCAGTTCAGACACATGAAGATGGAGAATAAAAAATGCGTTACCACTTATATACTATTCTGGAGCTACTGGCTCATCCTAGTGTTAAGAGTGGGTATAAAAGATGGCAGAACTAAGATTTGCAAGTCAATAGCTATTTAGCAGAGCAAAAATGTGTTTTTCCCAAAGATGAAGTAATCCTTTTCCAATTCTCTTCATTTCTTTTTGCCTACAGAAGGTTTTACCATGGCATTTCTCTTTCGTGTTCCTTGTGAGTAAGTCTCTTTTGGGGCCCATATTGGTTCACCACGAGCATTCCATGCTCGCTTTTCCTGCATACTGAATGCTGTGTTGGTTGATTCCGCTCCCAGTTTTCTTCGTGACCTGTAAAATGGCCATTCACAGCCTTCTGGCACAGCTTCTTGCAGCCTGGATGCTGCTTCCTGTGGCTGCCCCTTGCCTCCACTAGTCCAGATCATGTGTCCAGCACTGGAAGTATACAAAGTGTGGTTTAACCACGGAGCAGACTTCCAAGACAAAAATCACAAATGGAGATGCTTTCGCTAAGAATACTAAAATATCTGTGCCATCTGTGAATTCAGAATTCACCAAGGAAAAATAAATGGGTAATGTATGGTTTGCCTTTCAGACTTCTATATTAGAATAAGCTCAAAGCTGAGGCCATTCAGCCACAAAATCTATTTTTGAAGTGTTAATTATAGTTGTGTTGGCTCTGTACACTGAGACTGAAGCATCACTGTTTCTGTAGTTAGACTTCTGTATAGAAACAAAAGAATTCTTTTTTTCATTTTTTAAATTGATTTTATTGAGCTATACATTTTTCTCTGCTCCCCTCCCTTCCTCCCTTTTCCGCTTCAACCCTCTCCCATGGTCCCAATGCTCCCAATGCTCCCAATTTACTCAGGAGATCTTGTCTTTTTCTACTTCCCATGAAGATTAGATCCAAGTATGTCTCTCTTAGGGTCCTCATTGTTGTCTAGGTTCTCTGGGATTGTGATAACAAAAGAATTCTTTAAGCATCTGACTGAAGGACCTTAACTGTCATCCTTGAGTTGATCTTTGTTGTCTGTCTGGTCTTTTACTCAATAGGGAGAACATCAAATGGAAATTACAATAATTCTTAATATATCTCATTAATGTTAAATGGAATTATCAAATGCTAATCAACCATCTAAAAATATGACTTGAAGAATAGCACACTGGTTAGATTAAGCAGCAAAATGCTTGACACAATCTGAATAGAGAGAAGAGGGACATTTATATTTATACCTGGAAATGCACAACTCTGACCAATAGAGCATAGATGTGGATAATTTTAGCTGTTGCTTTACTTTTAAAAATTAAAACATATTTAAATTAAAATGAACATGTTAAGTTATAAATATGATCTTAAATATGTATTTTGTTTGTGATCTAACAAATAAAGCTTGCCTGAAGATCAGAGTATGGAGCTAGCCACTACTTAGCCATAGAGGCCAGGCAGTAGGGCCACACGTCTTTAATCCGAGCGCTTGGGTGGCAGAGGCAGATGAGCATCTGTGAGTACAAGGCCAGTCTGGGCTACAAGTGATTGATCCAGTTTAAAAGAGAAACAGAGCCAAGTGGTGATGGCTCACATTTTTAATCCCAGTACTTGGGAGCCAAATGCCTTTAATCCCAGAACTAGGAAGGCATACACAAGAAGGGATATGGTGGAGCAGAGGGAGGAGTGCATGACAGTCAGTCTGAAGATTCTCAGAGACAGGATTGCCCATTTGGTATGAGGATTTGGTAGAGGTAAGAACCAATGGCTGGCTGGCTGCCCTGCTTCTCCAGTCTTTCAGCATTTAACCCTATACTGACTCAGGGTATTTATTATTAAGACCAACTAGAATTCCGGCGATACTGTAGTACAGCATACACACATTACAGTTTTTTTCTTTTCTTTTCTCCTCTTCTCTTTACAATTGTCATAAAATTAAACAAAGTGCTGTTTATAGAAAGCAATTTATCCTTGTGGCTTTAACATCCAAATTAACACGGCTTAGTCTGTGCCTCATATGTCATTCATAATTTCCTTGTTTTATTAGCTGATGCAGCATGCTATAAAATGTAAAAGGATTTCTTCATGTAGTCCTTAATGCTGCTTGCTGTAACAATTGTATATCTTACCATCATTACTGTAATATGCAGTATTTCTTTGTCTCAACATAGTGTCAAATAGAACATGGAAGCTTCCTGAGGTCCTTTCTCTCTGTGCTCTCTCGGTGGTTCGGGTTTTCTCCCCGTGTCTCTGCTCTTTCCCAGCTTTCCTCAGAATCCAGGGCAGACTTGCAGCAATCAGCTACACAAACCTGGAACGGATGGTGAAGAAAGACTGAGTTCATAGTCGTTGAAACCTGAAACTGACATAATTAGCTTCTGGTACAGCATTCTTGGCTAGAACTTGCCAAACAACTGGACTCTTAACTATAAAAACAGTGAGAAGTATCTTTTTGGATGGGGAGGAAATTGAAATACGCCTGGTAATTATCTTATTTTCTAGGAGGCACCGCCTTCCATATTGCAGAGAATTCCCTAAAGGAAAATACATATTTATGTATATGTGTTCATCTTAATCTTTCTTTTTTAAAAATGGGACATCTTAATATTCTTTCTTCTATACTTTCCCTTTTAATTATTGACATTTTAATAATCTGACCATTGGCTTCTATAGTTATGAAATATATATATGAACAGAAAATTACACATATATCTACATGCATACATATTAATTTTTCATATTCTTCTAATGGTTACATGCTGTGACACTTTATAAATTGTCTAAAGCATATTTAACAATTTCACTGTTGATATTTAAATGGATTCAATATTAGCTACCAATTTCAAAGAAATCATTATGTACAATTAAATAATTAATATCCACTACTGAAATGCTTCCAATTAATAATTTCTTATACTCTGAGTAACTCATCTTTTGTAGAACTAAAACACAATCTGATACTAGGAATTGAAGGAGCTAGAATCTAAAGGTCGCAGCTATAGCTAATCTCATTTAACCTTCTGGGTTTTTTTTTTATTTAAACAAATAGACATTTTAGCAAACACATTTAATATTTTTAAGAATATCAGAACACTATTTTAATATTACAGTCTTTTTTCCTTTTAATTTTCTACATTGGTTTTTTTTTTAATCTTCAATAGATTTTTCTCTGAAAATAAAACTGGGTTTATAACCACATTTCAGTGGCCCTCAGTAAGCCCTGGTGAGGTGCTGGTGAGATGCTCGACTCATCTCTTTAGTTCATGTGCTACTTAGTTTAGTTGGATTTATTTAGTTTCATTTACTTATTTTCTACCTTTGTGTTGTTCTGATAGTCACCATTTAGGTCAAGTATTATGCTCAGTTTTAGGTGGGCCCTCACTATTGTGTTTTATTTTATGTATCTGCCAAGCAATCTATCTCTTCCTACCTATTCTTCTACACACAAGAGCACCATTCATTCCAAGTCCACTTTGTGTTGTTCTGAGTTCTAGGGTCACAGAAGTGGGTGAGGTTCTCAGGAAGTGCACTTTCTAATAGTTGGAGGACACCACAGAAACAAACAGCATACAACAGCAAATCAGAAGGAGATCAAGTGAGGGGAGGCTACCACAGGGGTGGAGCACATTTCTAACCTCAGGAAAGCTCCAATGGAGAGGTGTGACTTGAAGAAAAAACAAGGAAGCAGACAGAGTGTGGAACTGGAGGAGGTAAGGAGGCCTTTACATGCCTGCATGGGAGTTACTTGTAATCACACTTAATTGCTTCTTTATTTGTTGAATATTGGTTCCTGGAGGATGATTATCTTAAGAAAGAGCCCTAGAAATGAAAATAACAACACCACAAAAGGGTAGTGAAGAAGGAAAGGGAAGGGTGAAATGATATCATTATATACTAAAAAGTAAAAGAAATAATGAAATGGCCACCTGTTCAGGTGTCATCCAATATTGAGGCAAGGGAGTACTCATAGGAAGCATGGGTCACACACAGACGTCCTTTCCACAGACTGTGGACTCTGCAGTACTTTAAAATCTTGAAAACTCACAATGATGCTTAAGGAATGTTGATAAATTAAGTTACTGACAATCAGTGGGAAGATGTAAAATAAAACAAAATAAACAAAAAACCGAAACCAAAAACAAACAAGAAACCAAAACCAAAACAAAGCAAAGGCCCTGCTGGAACTAATGGTCAGGAGATGTGAATCGGTCCTTCCAGTGTTTCTCTTTTAACAGATAATTAAGGAGGAATTGCCTTCTTCAGCTTCGTGTCCAGATGGGCTTCTGCTAATTCCCCTACTGCGCCTTCGTTGCTGGAGATGGGTTCCTGTCAGAGGACTGTGTAAATTAGCAGCTTGATAGCCAAAGACCGGGTTAAGTGCTGTATTTTAGACAGAGGAAATTTATGCTATAAAAATACCAATGCTTAAGCAATCATAACAATATTCCCTTTTCTGAAGCCAATTTGACATTAACACTTGGCCTATCATCTAGCCCATCGTGTCTTCCCTTATAATCAGAACGACATGTGTTCTTTATCACACAAGAGTGCTGGCAGTTTGTAATCTTTTTCATGAAAAGAATCTTGTAATAAGATGGGGAAAGAGGTTAAGAAAACAATAGATGTGTAAATGTCATTGGAGGGTATACATCTGCAAACCATTCCCTCCTGAAATGCTGGAAAGATCGCAATATAAATACTATTCCATCACATGTTTTCCTTTGTCTAGCTCTTCTGTTGTCTAGAGTCTCGTGAGATGAAATTTACACCCTGAAACAGCATCACTTATGAACCACAGTGGGAGGATATTACAGTGTTTTTTGTGGTCCTGTTTGCACTATTTTAGCCCTTGGTATTTTCTTCTGCAGGTGCCAGGTCTGGTTCAGGGATGAAGCTCAAAGTTAAAACCAGGGCAATTGCATACACAGGTGGCTAGACAAGTATGTGAAAACCAGAAGAATGCTTTGTATTAAAATGTGTCCAGAAAGTAGTTGGGAAGATTTCCAGGGTACTGGGATGCCAGCACAAACAGTTGTGACTTCTTCACATGCAGTTCACCCTTCCACACTTCATCTCTTCTACACACACATGTTGCTGTCTTTTTTCTAGTTTAGTATAAATCTCAAAAAAAGGATTACCTTGAGTTTGAAAAAAAAAGGTCGTCTAAGCATCCATATTGAAAATGGCAATGCTTAATTTTAAGCTTAAAATGTAGTGATTATCTATACAGACATACAGAACACACACATACATACACACATACCAAACACACTACACACACATACAAAGCACACACACACACACACACACACACACACACACAAACACAGAGAATATCTTTCCTTGATGTCTATGGGGAAATGAAATGATTGTAAGACTCCGTGCAGATACAAAGAGACACAGGCGTGACTGTCCTAAATCGTCATTAAAATTTGAATGCAATTATTTTTGTTAATCTTGAAGATGACAGTAAATATTCTTGATATTTAAAGGACTTGGGCAAAGGGAACTATGAGTGAGTTAATTGGCACAGGAAATCTAAACATTACAGATAAGGAGACTTGTCACTTAAGGACTATATCAGCAGACACAGGCTCTACCAGAGAAGCCCCAGACTAAAGGCTGATCAAGCAGCAAGGCACAGGCCTTGATGAAGCCAGATAAAGTGTTGCGGTCTGGTAGATCTTGGGTAGCTGAATTCTATTTCCAGCTGCCACTATCTCAGTGGGCTTGCTCATTTTCTCTATTTTGAAATGAAGTGAAGCCTGACTTCTGGGTTTTAGGTCTTCAGAGCCCGAATAAGCTTCACTGAGATCATTTTTAAATTTGCCTTAAGAGAGCTGACACTTTGATTGAAGAAAGTCTCAGAGGTTGATGTATGCATGAATATGGGGTGTGTACCTTGCTGCACGTGCGTAATTGCAAATATCCAGGATCAGTGCATCAAAGTTTTCCAATTGAATTTCGGTATTAGGCATTACCTGCTGGGAGTTTTTGTCTGTTTGTGACCCAGTAAATAAAGATGAAGGTGGCCCTGTGCTTGCTGGTCTTTCTGTTTTAACACAGATTTTGTTTTCTCTTGCAGCACCTGGAATGGTCTTGGCAATTTTTTCTTCTGCGGAATGTTTCCTGACATCCATTTGGAGGTCACTAAGAATATGTATGTGAATGGAAGAAATAATTGGCACAGATGGAGAATGGAAAAGATAAGTAGCCGAAGAAATTCAAGATGATTTTCCATTTGGAAAGAACAACTCCTTCCATCAAATAGATTTGGCCACATAGTTCTGGTTGGTTCCTGCCGACTTGTCTTTGTTTACGTTTAAGGAAATATGGGACGAGTTACCCAATTAGCTAGACGACCACTGAGCACAAGCCTCGGATTTCTATTGTCTATAAATATTTATTAAGCATATGCCGTATTTTAAGAATTGGAGGCTAAAGCTATCATCTAAGGTCCTACTGTTGCAGCTACAGAAGGTTCACAGGGTTAGATGATTGTAAAGTTCACTAGAAGCAGCAGAGAGCACAGGATGCTGCATGGGCTCCATGATGGGGATAAAGGCTTTGGGAATTGGCTCGGTGTGAGAAGGGGGCATTTCTGGAAGGGCCAGAAAAAATGAGCAATGTATCCTTTACTTGGGAGCTGCTTGTTTGGACTTCTCTTTGTTGCAGGTCTATGTGACTTATTTTACCTCCATTTCAGCTATAGATATTCCTTTTCCTCTCATAGTGTCACTTCTATGCACATTGGGAATCATTACAACTTATTTTTCATAAAGCTGTATCTTTATAGCATCTTGCTGAGATAAATGTCAAAGGAATTCTTGAAATGGAGTGATGGTGTGTTATATGGAGCCAAGATTTTGTGTGAATGAGAGGTAATGAGGTGTGTGTGTTTGTGTGTGTGTGTGTGTGTGTGTGCGTGTGTGTGATTGTGTGTGTATGACTGTGGGATAGGGGTTAGGAGGTAATTCAGTGGATACTTGCTGTCATTTTTTTTTCTCACACAGGGCTCCTTCCTCTTGTATTCTCACTACTGGTATACTGGTACTTCAGTTCCATAGATACTGTACTCCTGGAGAGGATAGTCTGTAACTTATAAGACTGCCTGGATTAAAATATATGCTCCTCTGTTGCCAGGTGTGTAGCTTTTGCAATATGCTTAACCTCTGAAGGAGTCATGGACACAGAACTTAGTAAACTAATTCTCTTCCTTCTAACATCTTACAATGAAGCACAGTTAACAGATGATTATCAATGAATAATGGTGGGAAGATCAAAAGGTAAAGGGTAGAGAGGGGGCATTTCAGACAATCTGGTAGCAGTAGATCTTGCTCTAGCAATTCTGCTGTTATTATAGTGTTTTTCTTGCAGCTAACCAAGAGGTCAGCTGGTCTTGGACAGTCCATCTTTGAGCAAGCTGCCAGGATCATCAATAACTACAATTTAAACTATTCCACTGATGTTTTCTCAAGGCACCCCTGCTACTCCTCAAAGCCTGCTTGATCACCCTTCCTCCCTCCTCCCCTTCATTTTCTCCTCTTCTCTTTTGAAAAGTGTCCTTGGAGGAAACTACTATTTATAACCAGGAGTTGTGAAGATACTTTCTTTCCTCAGCATGATTCAAGGTTTAATTCTCCTTGAGATCAGACTAGAGCTTGCTTCTTGTTTCATGTGGAGATGAAATAGAGAGGATTCTGACTGGTTCTCAATGCTCCTTTTCTGATAAAGTTCTGACTATACAGTCAAGTGGGTGAGCTCATGATTCCCCTGCAGTCTGCCTTTCTTTCCCAACTTTTCTCTTCTCTAGTGGGAAATGCTGAATCCCAGAAGCTCATGGAAGGAAGTCAAGGATATTAGGAAGAATATATATAAATGCATAGTGTCACTATGGTTGGCTTCAGTTATCAGACTGACCTACTTGAGAATAAGGAACAAAAACTGATGCATTGCTTCCATCAGATCAACCTGTGGACATGGCCACAGACAACTTTCCCAATTGCTAGTCCATTTAGGAGGGCCAGATTACTTTGGGCAGAACCATCCATGCTTGGGTAGGTAGTCCTGGTTTGTACAAGAGATGTAGCTGAGCAAGCCAGACAGTGCAAGCCAGTAATCAGTGCTCTTTTGTGGTCTTTGCTTCATTTCTTGCCTCTAGGTTCCTGCCTTGGCTTGTTGGAGTTTGGAAGATAAGAATATTGAAAGAAATGCAGACAATGGAGACCTTGCTCATAAAGTTTCAAAGGGGAGGAGAAACTCTATTGTGGGTATTTGTGTGAATTTGGAAGAGAGGCCTTCTGTGCTTTACTAAGAGAATAACGTCTCCTCATACAAACCTGAAAAAATCAGTCGTAATAGGTATAGGATGAACACCATTGAGCTGAAATTGTCCAGGTAGTATTTCCTCAGAGTTGGCACACAGAAGCTGTGGCCCATCAGAGGCCAAGGCTTCACATCAAGCTGGCAACTAACTTGGTAATGTGTAATAACTCCTGACATGATACTGGTTTTGAAGGCTTGAGGGGGTCATAGAGAGTAGTTAAGGCTTGATAGTGACTGATTTTGAAGGCATGAAGGGGTCATGGAGAGCAGTTAATGGTGTAGGAGGGTTCTTCTGTATTTTGTGCTGCTTTCATTGGTTAATAAAGAAGCTGCCTTGGCCTTTTGATAGGGCAGGACTTAGATAGGCATGGAAAAGGGAACAGTATGCTGGGAAGAAGACTGGATGGAGGAGAGCTGCCATGAAGCCGCCAGGGTCAGACATGCTGAATCTTCCCGGTAAGCCCACTACCTCATGGTGACTTGAAGACTATTAAAAATGGGTTGAAATAAGATGTGAGAGTTAGCCAAGAAAACACTAGAGATAATGGGCCAGGCAGTATTTAAATTAATATAATTTTTGTGTAATTATTTTGGGTATAAATTAGCCGGGATCAAAAGCAGGCCCACGGCCCACAGCCGGGAGCCGGGCGCCGGAAAAATGGCCCCACTCCTTGGTGGGGACACAGCCTGTGCATTATTACTACAAGTTAAGAGTTAATAGTGACAGTCAAAGTTGGAGTGAACTTGAAGAGATGTAAGGAAAAGATGTAGCCACAATTGCAGTTGAAAATCCAAGATTAAAGAGGTCAAATAAAGAAGCTGAGCATAGGCAGTATGTAACAAAGTTGGAGCTCTTAAAGTGGGAGCCGGGAAAACCACTGGGGAAAAGTTCAGCCTAAGTTGTGGCTGAGAACTCCATATATCAGAGATACTAAAATGTTGGAACAAGGGCCAAGAATAGTAGCAGATGTGGAACTACCTAAGGCCAAGAGTCAAGCTTTGTGTGTGTGTGTGTGTGTGTGTGTGTGTGTGTGCATGTGTGTGTGAGTGTGTTGGATGGCAGGGCTGGAGAATGGGGACAGTCTAAGTCTTTTGGAGCCCAGAAGCTCAGGAATAATTTCTATATACTGGACATTGAATTAAAGGATTTGAATGACATGACAGACTTTTGTTTAACGTAAGTGCAGTTGTTTTTAGGCCCTAGGCCTTCCCTCTATGAATAAGTACATATTTAACTTGTTTTCTGATTTCACAGAAGCCAACAGTGAAGAGATTTGGATTCCCTAGAGAAAATCTGGGGTATAAATTATTGTAACTGAAAATAAAATTAAAAAAGAACCACAGGACTCTTAAAGTTGTACTGCACTTTATATTTTGGTATTATTTTAATGTTATCTTGGAGATAAACAAGAAGGTGAAGTTTATGGCTTGAAGGGATGTGTTTATATATCAAAGTTGACAATGGGTGGAGGGCCATATTTAGCTTCACTTGCTAACTTGACTTACTTGATAAGAGGTAGACTTCATTAAATAATTGTTTTCATCAGATTGGCTTGTGAGTATGTCTGGAGGTATATTCTTAATTGGTAATTGATGTAGAAGTCCCCAGACCATTGTATAAAGTGGCATCTTCGAGATTGTGGTCCTGGGTTGGATAAAGAAGATAGCTGGGCAGGCACAGACCCTACACAGTTCTTCATCAGGTCCTTGCACATGGTAGAGCTTTTATATTTTCTAATTCGTGTGCCTACTCTTAGAATTCTCCTCTACTATTCTGTTGGATTGACTTGTCAAACTTTAATATGATGGCTTTTGTTTTATTTCATTGTATTTTATTTTTGTCATATTTATTTATTATCTCTTAGAAGCTTGTTCTTTTCTAATGAGACACAGTGAGTGGGTCAGCATCCAGTGGTAAAGAGAGGTGGGGAGGAACTGAGAGGAGTAGAGGGAGGGGAAACTATTATCAGGATATATTGTATGAGAAAATCTATTTTCAATAAGTGGGGAATGAGAAGGAGAAGAAGGAGGGGAAGCTATGGTCAGGATATGTTGTATGAGAAAATCTATTTTAAGTAAATGGGGGAAGGCGAAGGAGAAGAAAGAAGAGGAGAAAAAAAAAAGCACTGGGCAAGCCATAGAAATCAAGGTAGTGAGTGGCATTTCTCCATGACCCCTACCTCAGTTTCTGTCTTTAGATTCTGATCTTGAGTTCTTGGCATTGTCCTCATAATTATGGACTGTAACCTATAACCTGAATAAATCATTTCATTTGCCAATTTCATTTCTGTGGGTGTTTCCATACAGCAATAAAAAAGTTAACTAGGACTAATAATAGGCATACATCAGATAATGCCATTCAAATGCTAGAGTTGCTTGCTACAGACTAATGCTAGCCTCATACTATGAGTCAGAAATAGGACAATGAGAATGTTTCAGTACAATTTCAGAAAATAAATATATGAGTTTACACTCCTAAAGTATTTGATATATTACCTCTCATCTAAAGTTCTTTAGTTTGTTAAGGTTCCACTGTGATCATCACTTCAGGAAACACTTAAAAATAATTTGAAGCAACACAATCTGAATGTGTTTTGTTAACTATCAGTTCTGAAATATCGTTTTATACATGGTGGTAAAGTTTCTGAAACACTGAATACAGTAAAGGAAGTACTCTGAAGTTTCAAGACACTGAAGGACTCCATGATCCTGTTGATTCCATTGTGTTCTTTGTTTTCAGTTAATGCTTAGTCTATATTAGTTACCTTTATGTTGCTGCAATAAAACGCTATGACAAACGTACCTTATGGGAGGAAATTTTTTTTTAATTTGGCTTATGATTTGGAAGGAGAGTCCCTAATGGTGTGGGAGAGATGGTGGTAGGATTCCAGAACAGGAAATTGAAAGACCACATCTTCAGCCACATACAGAAAATATAGAGCAAAATGGAAATAGGGTGAGTCTATATGCTCTCAAATCCAACCTCAAAGGATGTACTTCCTTTAGCAATGCCATATCTTCCCAGACTGTAACAAAACATCAGCTGGGGCCAAGTGTTCAAATACTTGAGCGTATGGGGAAAAAGTTCTCATTCAACTGACTACAGACATTAATTTCTAATACTGTTTCATGAGCTAAGACAAGCACATCTCTTCCCCAGCATTTAGTCATTTCAGGAATATTGCTATCCTGTGTCATTAATTGACATGCCATTAGCTTCTTCCTAGCCTGTTTGTATGCTAAAGTCTGAGATAGTTGGAAAGACTCAAGCTTAGCCCATGAAGAATTAACATTACATCTGCCCTGCATTGTTTATCTTGGGCAAAGCATAGGGGCTCAGGTACGAGGCGATAGGACAAAGTGTCTCCTACTTAGTTGACCTCAGGGCCATCATGAGAGCAATATATTTAAACATGATTGGTGGGAAAAGTGCAAAAGAGTATGTATGCAGTATGGTCTTTTGTCCTTCACATGGAGTTTTAGGTAGGCTCCCAGAAATTTTATTCTTTCAAATCCTATATTTACTTGGTTGGGCCCCACAGACATGGAGACATTAAGTTCTACTGGAGAGCATATTCATTCAAAGTTGCCCAAAGCAGCGCTAGCTCCTAAGTTAAATGCTAAGTTAAAGAGCAGCACCTATGAAGACACTTACTGCATTAGAGCTGGCATAGCCACCAGCACATGGGAGTTGTTGGAGCAATAGCTCCAGATTGGGAGATCCCTTTGTCACAAAAATAGATAATATGTTGATTTAAGAACTTAGTAAAGATATAGGTGGGCATTAAAGATCACAAGTAAGTTTAGTTACAAATAATTCTTAAATATGTGGAATTACCTTCCATACAGGATGAATATAAGGTGTAGGCTTTCTAAGTTTGTAGCTGTCAATGTCAGACTTGAAGTTTTAGTATTATGCATTAGGGAGCTGAATACAGAATACTGTTTATGATTATATAAGTTAGAAAAAATAATTGGATTTGGAGATCATAAATCTAATGGTAAAAGATAAATGAGGCTGGGAGCAAAATAACCTAAGTTACAAGGAATTTGACAACTCAAGTGAGCTTAGTGAATGATTGAGATATGACATAAAATTTTTTATCTTCGCTGATTGAAAAGTAGATACAGTGATGTGTGTTATTATATAAGCTATGCATTGGAATGCCTCTTTAATTCTAAGATACCAAATGTATTGCTAAAGATACAAATTATGGAATAAAGAGATCTGAGTACAATACATTTTCCATGGTTTTTAAAACATAGGTTGACTTGATCAATGAAATTAATAAAATTAATATTTTAGTGTCTTAGGTAGATATAACTGGAATCATGTTAAAAATAAATGACATGATTCTTGTATTTATAAATGTTCCAGATAAAAAGAGACCAGGACCAAGATTTGAAGAGGTACTTTAAAATGGTACACTGCTGGGCTTGTTTCACTTCTTGAGTTAATAAGACAAATTTCCAGCTCTGTAGGTTCAATGAAGATGCTTATTCTCCCAGACAGACCACTCCTCCCTACTTTGGATATCCCCTAACTGCTTAAACTCTGCATAAAGAGAGACTATTGTATCTGGGCTTTCTTCCAATGCCTTAACGTTAAGCATGCTGTGTGGACATTACCAAATGTAAACAAAGATGGAAATCTAGCAGTGTGTCAGGTGTGGTGTTCTGGCGATATATCCATGCATTGTTATAATTCTTGCCAGGTGTAATAAAAGGAAATGTGTTGAGGTCAGATGTACTCAGTTTGGTTGCTGTAACACTTACTAGGATGTCTGTACCCCTCCTTCCTTCCCTTTCCTGGAACTTCCTTTTTTTCTGTGGTTAAAAGTAGCCACTGCCATTTGTTTTATTAAGAGACGTAAAACCAGAGAAAGGCAACATATACACCATGTAGAAAGTAGCTATAATATTGGGTGTCCCCGATTTTTTAAGAGGTAGCAGAACTATACAGATCACCTATTGTCAGAGATTAGATTAAGAAAGATGTTCCAGTGTTTTAGCTGTAATGAGCAGGGTTCCAGAAAAGATCAGACCACACTGGACAGGGCAATATGAAAAAGAAGACACAACTAGCTGATTAAGAGAGTCAACAGAGTTGGGAAGAACAGATGTTGTTTTACCAACATGAGAACAGCACAGCTATAGTTCAAGGAGTTGCTTCTGAAGGCAGGTTGAAGCAGAAGCATCGAAGCTTTCCTAATGGGTTGGGAATGTGGACTCTACAGCTCCATTCCAGTTCTGCTCAGTTAAATGGTGGATTGTCAGGTGACACATACATTTATCTCCGAGATGCACTGGTTTAGGAACACGAACAGCATCATTGGAAATGATGTAAAAAAATACAAAATTATAATTGAGGATGGTTCTAAGGGTATTTACCCAGCTTACCACTAGGATGAGGAAAGTAGTTATTTAGTGGTTACAGGTCCTGAGCTGTGGTGTCTTTATTCTAAGACAAATACACACTCTGCTGTGCCATGTTGGGAGTCACTATCATTGACATTAGTCATAAGATTTTAATGTGATGAATTAGCAAGTGAGGACCAGGCAAAGGTTTCTGGTTATGTGAGCTATAGGGAAATGACGGGATGTGATGAATCTAGTTGTAAAGTGCAGTGGAAACAGCATATAAAGAACACAGGGAGGGTACACATATAATTTTATAGAGTACTCAAAGGGGAGTGAATAGAAGAGAGAAGAGAAGCACATGGAGGGGGGCATCCTCCCCATAGTTCAACCGTGCTAAAGCTGTGACTATATCTGACTATGTGTACTGACTCACCCCATCTTCAATTCTCTACATAAAAAGTGCCAGGATATTTCTCAGATAGGAGCTCTACCACTTCATTTTCCCTCACTCCACTGATCCTTTGCATATATAGTATTGGTGCAGGAGACTTGTCTGTTCAATAATGTTTTAAATAAATGCTGATTGGCCAGGTAGGAAGTGTGGGTGGGTCAACCAGACAGGAAGTAGAGGCAGGGCGAGGAGAAAGTCTGGGAAGCAGGAAGCTTCCCTGGCATTCCCGCACAGTCCATCTACAAAGCAGGATGTAAGCTGCTCCCCAAGAAAAGGTATTGGCCATGTGGATTGCATGGATGGGAACAATGGGTTAATATAAGTTATGGGAGCTGGTAGGAAGACTGAGCTAATGGGCCAATCAGTGTATAACCTAATGTAGACTCTGTGTGTGATTTTCTTTGGGGCTTGCCGGCTGTGGGGTACTGGGCGGGAGAGTAACCCCAATGAGCCAGCCCTCGTGTTACATAGTATGGTTTCCAATGTGTGTTTTTATGGGATTTTTGTGTGTTTGAATGTGTGTGTTTCCACACCTAAATGTGTATAATGTTATCTTTGGCTTTTTTCCTGTTTGTTTGGATTTTTTTGTTCTATTACAGCTTGTTTGATTTTGTTTTGTATTACTTTCTTCTTCTTTAGATGCTGGATTGTTTTCTAATGAGAGAAAGAATGTGGATTCAGATGGGAGGGGAGATGGAAAGGACCTGGGAAGAGTTAGGGGAGATAAAACTGTGATCAAAATATATTTCATGAAAAAATATATCTTTAGTCAAATAAAAATAGAAAAAGTTAAAAATATGTACAACAAAATTGTCATATTTATTAAAAATAAATTAGAAAGAAAACGAGAAACACAGCCAATGTCTATGTCTGACATTTATGCATACAGGTTCCCATATCCATGCACACACATATATGAACAAACACACAAATAAATAAAATTTAAAAGATAAATGAAAAGTTGTTGGTTAACTCAGTAACCCAACAATCCTTTTGCATTTCATATGTTTAATAAATCCCACCATCTTCTATGATAAACATGATCACAGAAGTACATACTATCAGAGAACATACAGTTCAGCAGTTACTAAGGTTTGATGTGTGCTGGACACTCCACTGGATGTGAGAGACAGATGAGACGCCCAACTTTTTACAACCTCATGTTCTTATGGGGGTAGACTCCAGACCAAGTGGTTTTTGACACTGAGAATGGCTGCTACGTGTGGATTTTGTTACCCACTGCTGTTTACTTATGGAAGGCTATTGTTATTTTTCTTGTAAGGAAATTTAAATGAAAACTAGACAATACTTTACATGAACTTCATTCATGCTATTTTATTCATTTCTTTTTTCTTCCTTAGACATGGTGTCCAATTCAGGGCCTTGTGTCTGAAGGACTCTACCACTCTGCCAAGTTTTTCAGGTCTTGGTGTAGGAGATTCTTCTTTTTATGTGTTGCTTTCATTGGTCAAATGAAGAAACTGCCTTGACCTTTTGATAGGGCAGAAACTTAGGTAGGTGGGAAAAAGAGAACTGAATGCTGGGAGAGAGAAGGCAGGCACAGAGAGTCACTCACCATGAAATCACCAGAGTCAGACATGCTGAATCTTTCCTGGAAAGCCACGATCTCATGGTAAACACTGATTAATAGAAATGGATTAGTTTAAGATGTGAGAGTTGGCCAAAAAGAGATTACATATAAAGGTCCAGGCAGTGTATTAAATGAATGCAGTTTCTGTATAATTATTTTGGGTATAAGCTAGCTGGGACCAAAAGCAGGCCCACGGCTGGGAGCTAAGCGGTGGGACACAGCCCACTGCTCCACTTTATTACATTCCTTCAAGTTCTTTATCTAACTTTGGAGTCTTCAAGTTATGGTTTCTGGAATGCAATCAATCAATTGGTCAGTAGCATGCATACCAGGTGTCTCTGTTAGGGTTCCCATGACCCAAAACAACTCTATAAGAAGGGTATTTCATAGTACCCATTCAGGTCACATTCCACCACTAAGGGAAGTTAAGGCAGGAGCTAAAGACAGGAACCTGGAGACAGAAATGAAGCCGAGGCCACGGAGGGGTGATGCTTATTTGCTTGTTCCTTGAGGCTTGCTCATCCTGCTTACTTAGCACCCACAACCACCATTCCAGAGTTGACACTGCTTCCATCCATCATTAATCAGGTGAATGCTCTCTCCACTGCCTTGTCTATAGGCCATTTGATGAAGGCGCTGCCTTGTCTATAGGCCATTTGATGAAGGCATGTTCTCAGTTGTGATTTTGTCTTTACTAATGAGTTCAGTTTGTGTCAAGTTGCCAAAAACTCATCAGTGCATCAAGCTATTAGTTTTCTATCAAGTAGCAACCCCGTGTTAAAATATAATTTTGTCATAAGATTTATAATTAATGGTGTCTTCTATTTTCTTACCTTGTTCTATGTATACATTTTATCTCAGGAGTTGGGTAAACTCTTACTCTCAAACTGATACTCACTTTCGAGGGAACAAAGGCCAGCTCTTTGGCCCACTGTTCTAGTTTGTTAAATACCAGGAAACTCTTTGAAGGGTTAGGCTTGGTAGAAGGATATATCTCATTGCAGACAAGGACATTACAGAGCAAACATTCATTTCTCTTATTTTGTTCTGCAAAAATTTTATTGTGACTTGGCAGGCTTTGAATGACTTAAGTTAGGGCAATTTTAAAGTCTTCTTAAAGGACATTCTAACTCTCCTGGGCTTAATATCAGCCCTGGATGTTGGAAGAATGAGTGATATTTTGGGATGTTTAATATGGGTGAGCTGGAAAACTAGGCTAAGTGTCTCTTTAAGTTCAGGAGTTTCCATATTATGTGTTGACCTTTTGAGATAGAGAATAATGAAGAACAGCCTACACCAGACTACACCCAGTTGTGAAAATTACTTTAGAGGCAGAGAAGAATGGCTATGGGGTATAACCTTGGGCCTGACTGTGAGTGATAAGAAATCTCCCAGTGTGTAATCCGCTGAGCATACTCAAAGGAGCAAGGGGATACTCTTTCATGGCACTGAGGCCCACGTAATGGAGAATGGCATATATTTTTAGAATTGCTCTCTCATCTCTTGTCTTTTTATATCTTGCATTTACCACAAATTGTTTTATTGTGATAATTTTATTTATTTTCCAAAGTACTTGATTTCTCCTTCAAATTACTTTCCCAATTAAAGATTGGATCCTGTTCCATATTGATGCACTGTTTTTGTTCTTTTAAACTCACAAGTTAGAGTAGTCTTTTTCTTTCATTCTTTTTTTCTTCCTTCGGTGTTTTCTTCTATTTTTTATTTGCTTGTTTGTTGATCAAGACAGTGTCTTTGTGTAGCCCTGGCTGTCCTGAAACTCTGTATGTAGACCAGACTGGCCTTCAACTCAGAGATCTGCCTGCTTCTGCCTCCCAAATGCTGGGACCAAAGGCATGCACTACCACTACCTAACAGCATAGTGTTAATAGGTTGACAAGCAACATTAAATAGATCCCTGTATATATATATATATATATATATATATATATATATATATATATATGTGTGTGTGTGTGTGTGTGTGTGTGTGTGTATGTATTCATGTATGTATGTATACATCTATCTATCACACACTATATATGTAATATAAATATTTAACAATAATTGATACATACACTAAATAAATGTTATCTTTTCAAATGATTGCATAGTGAACAACAGTGTGAAGAGGCTTCTTTTCCACTAAATTGCCATTTCTATAGCAGAATCAACACTGCCTATCTTAGTTATTATTAATATTATTATTAAATAATGAAAAAATGACTTATAGCCATAAATCTCTGATGGAAATATGAGGAGGATTTTGCATAGGTTTTAAAGTTGTGTGCCTATGTCCCATCTCCTTTAAGCATGCAGCTAAATGTCCCTTCATTTTACTTGGAGCTTCTGCCTAATCTGAGAGACGCTAATCTGGACTTCCCATCATAGCTACTGACTGCTGAGCAGATTGTCCTGTAGAGTAATGCTACATCTTGGAATAAACAAGGGATGCCACTTAGACACGCCTACTGTCCCACATTTGGCAGGCTCTAAAAGAGATGCAGCAATGTGTTTGTAGCAAGCCAAATCAGTCCTGAGGAGTCATACTGACTTGATAGGGGTGTGGCAGGAGAGTCACACAGAACAAAGAACAGCCCCTTAGGACAAATATGTGTGAAAGAAAACAGTGCTTAGCTGTCACAAAGAGCCAGAGGCATCCTTGAGGCTCCTCATTCTCCCCAGGGACAAGTGGCTGTCAGCAGCATTGCTCCAGATTGAGCATTTTCCTGAACTGAGATCTTTCAGAGTGAGGGGAAGTGAGTTCAAGTCGTGATGGTCCTCTAAGGAGCTAAGGATTGGAGGAAGTTCAGCATTAGGGTGTGATGAAAGAGGCTCAGATGTCTTCCAAATTAAAGTCAGAATAAAGGAGTGGTCACTCCCTATACTACTCTTTGTTACAGTTGATGCTCTACTCTTCACCAGAGGGTCTATGGTCTGTTCAGCCCCCTCCCCTGACTAGCAGGTGACAAGAAGCATCTACCACATGGAGAAATGGATGCTGAGGCTGGTGGAGGGTCTCTGACAACTGTGGTGCAATCATAGAGGCAAAAGCAAGTTCACTGCTGTCCACGGCACATATACAGACTTAGTCTACACACCTGACCATGAAACTGAGGAATGAGTGCTTGCTACCTAAAATACCATGTAACCAGAGTATGGCCTGTGAAAAGACATAAACAGATGTGTGCGTGTATTCATAGTCTCGGTTTTCAAACCATCAAAGAAACTTTCCACTAATTTTGTAATGGGATGTATTATGGGACCACATTTCTAATTTACGGTGTCCTGGAAGCTTAAGATGAATACATCTGATAAGTCTGGCCAAAGGTCTTCCTCTCTAAATAATCTTGCCAAGTCCTTCTTCCTCCATCAGCTTCAGCAAAAATCAATTTTACGTCCTCCTCAGTGCTATCTTTTCTATTTAGCTAGTTAGTGAACTGCTTAGTTGTTTTAAGTTTTTATTTTTGTTTTCGTAGCAGAACGATTTATTTGTACGAACAAGCATTGTTTTTATAATCAAAAAAGTAAGGTAATGAAGATCCAACAAAATGGATATGCTAGTGTGTAAATGATGTCCTCTACTGTGACATGCACAAAATGTTGTCTTTTTCACAGTGATCAGAACATGCTATGGTCAAATCAAATATGTACAAGACATTTATTTTTTTTCACGTTTCTTCTTCAGCTCATGTGAAAACGAGGAATACTGTTATTTGTACAGGGCTGCAGCTCAATCCCTAAAGGGTTACTGCTCAAGCAGAGGGACCTGCTTCCAGACACCTGTAGAATACCAAAGCTGTGCTTGTAATTTCAGTGCAGGGGGCTGTGGTAAGAGTGGAGACAAGTTAATCCTTGTGATTTGATGATGAGTGGGAGACTCCGATTTAATGACCTCCAAGAGGGGAGGGAAAAAATAAAGCGGATGGTTCCTGAGGAGTGACATCCAAAGTTGTCCTTTAGCCTCAACATGCAAGTGGGTGAGCATGCACAGGCACACATGTGCACACTCACATACACGTACACACACACTCATATACATGTACACACATACTTCTATTCATACATATACACATGTATACACAGACTCACATACATGCACACACACATACTCACATGTGCATATAACCCACTCACATACAGGTACACATAAACACACACTCACTCACTTGCACTTATAGAACTGCTGAACATTTAACAAGGAAGAACTAGAAAGGCTCTGACCTGTTGTCTTCCACTCATTCATCACTCAACTCCAGTACAGAGTGGGATAGCACTGGCCCAGTCAATTAAGCCATTGATACCATTTACCTATTTATTTGCTATTTGAACTTTGTGTTTCCTTCTGGACTCTTGAAATTAACTTGGGCACATTAGAACCACATGGAGAATATATATATTCACCAACACCCATCTCTAGTGATTCATTTGCACTTTGGAGTGGGGGAATCTGGGCAACATCAGGTCTTGCTTTCATTATTTATTCAATTGGTACAAGGTAATTGTATATATTGTTGGGTATTCTTTTTTCTTTTCTGTTGCTATAGTGAAAGAAGAAGAAGAAGAAGAAGAAGAAGAAGAAGAAGAAGAAGAAGAAGAAGAAGAAGAAGAAGAAGAAGAAGAAGAAACAGCTACTTAGGGGGAAAGGGGTTTATTTGGTTTACAGTAATGGCTTATCATCCATTACTGCAGGGAAATCAACCCGGGAACTTCAATCAGCTAGTCCCATCAAATCCACAGTCAAAAACAGAGCATGGATAGTCAAACTTCCACCACTGTTGAACAATTCAGGGACCAAACCCAGGGAATAGTGCTGTCCACTTGTGATTTATGCCCTCCCATTTCAACTAAAGTCATCAAGACAACCCCTTACAGATAAATTCACAGGCCAACCTGACTCAGGGAGGTTCACTGAGATTCTTCTAGGTTGTGTCCATCCAGTTGACAACTAGAACTCACTGCCACAGTGGGGTAGATATTATGTATTTGATGTATTCATGTGATACCTGGTTATGCAGTTAGTTGGCAATTAATATTTATTTATCTTTGGAATATTTAAGTCAATTCTTCCAGCCAATTTGAAACACTCACAGCCAGAGTTATTCTACTATACTACAGAATACTGGAAGTAACTTATCCAAGTCTATTATGTGCCCATAGACCATGCTCTCCGTATTACTCCATTCAGTCAGAGTATTTTTACTTCAAGTGTTTGATAGACTTTAATTTCCCCATCAACTAGTTTAGACTAAGCTCATCCTTTGGCACACACATTTTTCGAGATGTGTTTCCTTCAGTTTCTTGAGTATCGGGTATCTTATTTCTTTCTCAGAATAAAATACTGGTATTTAATGATGTTGACTGTGTTTATTCTCTACTGGGAAGTTGTCTGTTACTAAATATTTTGCTTGCCACCTTGCCAACTTGGCCTGGATCTCAAATCCCTTTTACTGGCAGCTTCTGTACACTAATCAATGCCCCTCACCCCTGTGCCCTGTAGTCACAGCACGTATCATTGTCAATCCTTGCTCTATTACCACAGGACATAAAATAGCCATCTTGCCTTATATCCTGTGCTCTGATTTTCTTGCAACAAAGTGTCCTTTTCAATTTCCTCACGAATTTCATGTTTATTGTTAAGTCACAAATAAAACCTATGTGCTCTTTAAAGCTTCTAGGATGACAAGAATACTCACTGATATGCTATTCTACTGAACTTTTCAGAGACAATCATCTCAGTTAAACTTGTTCCCACAGATATTGTTTTGCCTTCAAATATTCATTATGGCTTCAAGCGGGGTTGTTGAACCAATAAGAAATAAAATCTCTTTGCAAAATCATTATTAAAAATATCCCCCATAAACATTTTACGTCAACTGGTATAATATGATTTGGGGATGAATTAGGATTGGTTATGAAACACATAATCTGAATAAAAAGACAACATATCATTAACTAGAGCGTCTCAATGTTCCAGTTTACTCTGGGAAGACAGAGCTCTTATCTACACCTGTCATAGAACTAGGCAGGGCCTATTCTTTCCACTTCAGCTTGGAGAAAAAAGAGATTACTTCTTTGTGCGTTCTCCACAATAATGCACTATCTGTAAATATAATTCTTCACAACAAGAAACTGTTTCAAACAACATTAATATTAAAATCTAAAGCTACATGAGTCAAGGCTTAAATTTTGCCCACATCTAAGAGGGCTGCCCCTGAAAATGAACTCAGATTCCAGTTTTAAGCAAATGGTTAATCTTAAGCAGAGCACTAATTCCATGTGGTTTTGTTGTTCCCTTAGCTCTAGTCTTGATCCTAACACTAGCTCTAAACCTCACCATAATTTTCTTAGTTCTAAGCAAGTATCTAATTATAGCCATAACCTTAGCCATAAACCCAACCCTCAGCCTAAACCTAATTCCAAATTTTATATACAATACATAATTAAAAACAAGAAAATATACAGAAAGAGCTTAGCAAAGAAAAGGAGTTGGATTTATCATTCATTACGAATGTATTAAAATATATAAACACAAATGAATATTTTGAATCCATTACCTATTCATGTAATACCTTTATATGATTTATATGCTGTAGTGTGTGTGTGTGTGTGTGTGTTTGTGTGTGTGTGGAGAGTGAGAGAGAGAGAGAGAGAGAGAGAGAGAGAGAGAGAGAATACCATTATCATCTCAAGAAATGTGTCTGTCTTTTTCTTTTGAGACAAAGTCTCCATATTGTATAGGCTAAATTCAAATAATCCTGTCTCATCCTTCTAGGTGCTGACACTGCAGAGACACCTTATGACACTTGACAAATGCCAGATATTCAAAAAGAAAGAAAACTGAGTGGATAATATTTTCTTGGATACAGCTGGTTGCAAGATTTTTTTTAAGTTATTAATTTCTTTTTCTCCTTGACAAAGTAAAATCATTCCTTCCATGCATTTAGACGTCTGGTCTGAGGATGGGCTGCAACTAGACTGGATGAAATGGATTGAGATTCAGTACTTTCTTCTTGCTGTTGAGGAGGTTAAGGATGAGTTGATCAGAAACCTAAGATGCTCGTCACATGAAGCTGAACAGGGTCCACTCATATGGTTCACATAAAAACCTGGAACCTGTGCATGTTACCTTGTTTACAGAAGGAGTCTTTGAAGATGTAATTGCATTAAGGATCTTGAGATGAGATCATCCTCGACCCAAAGGCATGTGTACTTATGAGAAACAGAAGAGGAGAGGAGAGCAGATGAGAGAAGAGGGGAAGTGGCTGGAGCCAGAGGCTGCAGAGAAAGAAATGGAAAGATGCAAGCAACAGAATCTTTTCTGAAGCCTTCACTGGAAGTGCTATAGTACCAACATCTTGGATTCAAATTCTTCATCTTTCTTAAAATAAATTTCTGTTATTTTAACCCACTGAGCTTGCTATCCTGTGTCGTGGTGTCTCTAGCAATGTTCCCTGATGTGGCTAACTTTATAAAAGTAAGAAAAGTAGAGATCTGACTGCTGGTTAAAGTACCCAATAGAGATAAACCTGCAAGGGCTCCAGCAGAGAAGCCCGCCCTTTTCATGGCGGCAGGTCCTTGGTGAGTGCCACAGCTTCAGATCTACCCACCCAACTGGACTGGTAAGACCAACCTCTAGTCCCCAGGCGATCTGATTAGTTGGGAGGCCCCCTCTCCCCCTCCCCCAGCTTTTCTGTGTCCCACACCCCAAGAGTGTCCCTGGGCAAAGCTCTCCTTTGACGGGGCCTCGGTTCCCCGCGGGAATTGGCCTGTGGCAGGGCTGGGACCTTGGACAAGGGTAGGTCCAGCATAAACCTGCAGGGCTCCAGCAGAGAAGCCAGCCCCTTTGATTGCGGCTGGTCCTTGGTGAACACCACTGCTTCAGATCCCTCCTACTGGAATGGACCAGA
>JAQHUG010000009.1:1553746-1584219 GCA_028555095.1 Dicrostonyx torquatus | reverse complement strand
AGGGCAGGGTATCCTGCCCCATCTTAAGGAAGGAAGGGGAGGGTGGTGGCGTAGGAGGGGAGCGGGAGGGCCGGGAACAAGGGGAGTAAGTGTAATTTTTTCTTGTAATAATAATAATAATAAAGAAAGCACTTTAAAAAAAGTACCCGATTGAAGTCACTAGGCATAGAAGTTTGGTCAGAAAGCAAGTTGCTGTTGACCTAATAGGATTTGACCACAGTGTGTGTATTTTAGATGAATAATGGTCTAAAATCCATTCATTTACAAAAATACAGAATATCATGCCCATATTGACAAAAGCAACCTGACAGAGTTGTTGCTCTTGAGGCCTTCAGAGACCAGGCCCAGGGAAGAATGAAGGCATTATTTGATATCTTCTGCAAGCATGGCATGGAAAAATGAGAAGGGAACTCAGCCACCTCAAGTTTTGGAGCAAGATGGAGTCCTAGTAGGAAGGGAGAGTTCTGAGACATCAGAGTTGATGCATGCATGATTTAAGAGCCCTCTGGGAGGTGTAATCTCCAGCTCTAATTTTGTTTGTGATTTATTTTTAACTTAGAAAGCAATTCTACACTCTGCTTATTTATATGTTGTGTTTCTGCATCTTTTAAAATATCAGTGTCATCTATTATCAAATATGGTGATGAAAGAAACTTAACACATGGGTGGTAGATTTTCTGTGAGTCATTTTTCTATACTGAGTTTAACTGGCAGACAAAGCAAACTGAGGCACTGTTTCCCTTTCTTTATTGAAGGGCAAGTCTTACACCATTGTGACACATTCTTTGGCTCTCAGGACCCTCCTGTATGACCAGGAGAGGCTACTGGCACAGTAGTCCTTCCACAGCATGGCTACAGGCTGCTCAGAGTGTCAACAGATCCCATCATCTTGGGAAAATATTTAAGGGCCTCTTGTGTCCCCAGTTTTGTCTTGGCTTATCACATATCTGGACTTTCTATTAAATGTACTTTCATCATTTTTTGTTTAAAAATAGTTTTCTAAAATTTTTCATGGGATGTTACTTGACTGAAGGCAATAATTTGAGTTATAACTCACCTTCAATTATCTCTCCCTTTACTTAGGAAACACCATATACCAGTTGCTGGACTAGGTGTCAGATGTGTAGAAACTCCCAGTTTTTAGCTCCTGAAAATAATTCTGGGGGCTGGAGAGATAGCTCAGTGGTTAAGAGTGATTACTACTCTTCCGAAGGATCAGAGTTCAATTCCAGCTCTTGTATCAGGAAATTCACAACTGCCTTGAATTCCAGCTCTAGATAATCTGACACCTGTTTCCATCCTCTACAGGCATCGGTACACACACATCAGATACACACATATACACACAAATAAAAAGAAATAGCCGGCGGTGGTGGCGCACGCCTTTAATCCCACCACTCGGGAGGCAGAGGCAGGCGGATCTTTGTGAGTTCGAGACCAGCCTGGTCTACAAGAGCTAGTTCCAGGACAGGCTCCAAAATCTACAGATAAACCCTGTTTCAAAAAAACCAAAAAAAAAAAGAAATAAATCTTAATAAAATAAAATAACTCTAGATTTATAGACTCTTCTTTTTCTCATTTTGCATCCTTGTTTCTCACACTGGAAGACTACTGAATAATCTCATTGACCACAGGTGACATCTTTTGTTTCCATTCTTTTTTCCTGGGGACAAATAAGGAAGTCAGTAAATTTGAATGAACAAATGAGTATTAATGGTTACAATTTTATTTAGCATAGAAGGAACTAGACAGTTTTCATTTGAAATGAATGGCATACAAGAACCTTCAGCCTATATAAGGTCTGAGAAATACTTGGCAAAAGAGAGGGCCAGGTAAGTGTACTAAATGTATTTATTGTTTTCTTTCTGAATGGATCACCCTTGAAAACAAATTTGTTTTCTGAGAGAGGAATTGATCCTTAGACACCAGAAGTGATGCCAGATGTGGGCTTACATAACCACAGTTCTCAGTAGGCCTGATTAGAAGGATCCTGGGTTTGATCCAATCTAGCTATACAGAATTCTAACTACCTTGATTTATATAGATAGATCTCACTTAGGAGAGGGAGAGGGAGAGGGAGAGAGAGAGACAGAAAGAGAGAGAGAGAGAGAGAGAGAGAGAGAGAGAGAGAGAGAGAGAGAGAGAGATTTGGATGGTAGTAGTGAATATGGATGGGAGAGAGAAAAGAAGGAAGGAAGAAAACCAAGAAAGGAAGGAACTAGAAGTGATTTGTCCTCTTTTTTCTGAAGATTAGATTTAGGAATTAGAAAGTCATTATTTGTGTCAAAAAATGAGGAAAAAAGATTAAAATAGCACCACATTTCTTAAATTTTTTATTTTATAGACAACAGTGCTTTAGATTAGCTAAACAACCATTAAACTTATTTTAGTAATGCACTCTTTATTATGGAGAATATGTAAAAAGTAAAAACCCTCCCCATGTGAGAGTGTTCAGCTCGTAGTCTGAGTTTATCAGTGGTCCCTGATATTCTGTTGGTTTCAACAAATTTCCCAAATGTCCAAATCATCTATTTAAAGACCCTAAATTAGCTTATAAAGAAAAGAGATTGGAAACTAGTAATGTTTTAAAACAGTGGAGACTTAAGCAAGTATGATAGGACAAAATATCCATCATTTGCTCTATTCTCTGACACCTGAACAGAAGAAACAGAAAACTGAATAGCATACTCTTTGAGTATTAGAAAGTGAACATTCATGTTACTGGACCAAAAAAAGCATAGAACTTAAAGACATAAATGACTCATTAAATAGAATACAATGGTAGATAATGAAATCTGTTGATTGTAGCAAGCAATATGTATACACTTGTCTGTAAGCAGTTAAAGGTGCTTATCAGGTTAGATCAAAAGCTTAAAACATTGACAGACCAATTAAAGATAAAAAGGTACTCAAAACAAAAGAAAATTGTGAAGTAAAGACAAGGCAGCTTGTGAAGTAAAGACAAGGGATTGAACCTGAGTGGCCATCAGGAGGGAACGTGACATGGCTGGTCATAAGGAGGGAACATGGCATGTATGGTCATGAGTAGGGAATGTGACAAGGATGGTCATGAGGAGGGAATGTGACATGGATGGTCATGAGTAGAGAATGTGACATAGATGGTCATGAGGAGGGAATGTGACATGGATGGTCATGAGGAGGGAATGCGGCATGGATGGTCATGAGGAGGGAATGCGGCATGGATGGTCATGAGGAGGGAATGCGGCATGGATGGTCNCATGGATGGTCATGAGGAGGGAATGCGGCATGGATGGTCATGAGGAGGGAATGCGGCATGGATGGTCATGAGGAGGGAATGCGGCATGGATGGTCATGGGTAGAGAATGTGACATAGATGGTAATGAGTAGGGAGTGCGGCATGGATGGTCATGAGGAGGGAACGTGGGTTGAATCAGAATGTAGGTGTGATGCAAGGTTTTATTTATCTGAAAGCCAACTAATCCTAAACATTAGATGCCATGTTTCATGTAAGACAATGACAATAGTAAAAAATAAAGCTGCCATAAATGTGAATATAAATAAAATTTAATAACATATGCAAAATTAGATAATCAGAAAATCAAACATATAAAGTTCTTTCATGTTCCCATGAATTACTTATAAAGTCACACCTTAAAGTACTAACTTGAGCTACTTAATCTCTGCTATAGTCTATGTGCAAAATGCTATGAGCATTGAAACACTTATATTAGGGAGAAAATGCACTAGTCCTGATAACTAAAAACCTTTTCTCATTACATTTTGGGACAATCTGGTATCAGAAATTAAACTACAGGACACTTTGAAAGCATAGTATTAATAAGAAAAAACTACAGTAGAACACAGTATGGAGAAACAACCTTTTGAAGCATGCTTAATAAAAACTCAGGGTTAGAAATTGGGGTTTAACCTGAAGACCTGAAAAATAAAACACCAGCCATTGGTTTTTACCTCCACCTCAGTCTGAAATGGCCATCCTGCCTCTAGGAATCTCAGAATGAGACTGTGTCTGAGAGCTGTATCCCCCGATTTTATATTCATCTCTAGGACTGGGATTAAAGGCATGCACCACAGGAATTAAAGGCATGCACCACCCAATTTCTATGACAACTAGTGTGGCTCCTGGGATTAAAGGTGTGTGTTACCATAATCTGGTCTGTAAAGCTGACCGGTGGGAATGTTTTACTCTCAGATCTTCAGGAGGTCTTTATGTATTAAAAAACAATTGAAATGCCACTACAACCTTTGAGAAAAATATTCTAACTACTCAGGGTTATTAAATAGCTATTTAGTTATTATGAACCCAGAAAGAATATAAATAAAATTATTCAACAAAACATTCAGCCTCATTTTTTTAAATTAAGGAAAACATACCAGAATGAATAAATGTGGAAGCCAATGCCTTGAAAATGAGTTAACATGGACAAACTCCCAACTAAATGCATCAGCAATGTGTGTATAACTACACAAAATTAGAAAAATAATGAGAAACAGCTATAGTTATTGAAAGACATGATTTTGGAGATGACGTAAGAAAGAAATATGAGCAATAGACAGTTAACTTCTAAGAAACAAATAGGTATATTTGGCAAAACCTAGCCACTATTGCAGGCATCCTGGGCACAAAAACTTGACTCATGACATCACTTCCGTGGATGGGGGAGGTAGAGATCTTGGGGGAGATGGGAAATATAATCAAAATATCGTGTATAAATATTTTATATAAAATTAAAAAACTGAAAACATTAGAAAAATAAGCTGAAAGACGTTGGCCTTTCAAGGAGCAGACACTTTGAAGTTTAAGCAAATCATTTTTCATGTTAGTGGAAAATTTTCTCCCTAACTACTACTATAATACAAATGTTACAGACAAATGGCTGGGGAAATCTCATCATTGAACGCATGGAACCTGCAGACAATTTGTTTATAAGATGCAAAGTAATGCACGATCATTGAGTTTAGCTGCCCAAGCAAATGATAAAGGTCCAAGGGAGGTTATGCTATAGAAAGGAGCAGAGAGCTGCACCACAGGTAGCGTCCGGGATTCCTCTGCAAACATGCCAAAGCTGGCCTGCTAGGCAGTGGACTTTGAGTGTGCAAGTTCTTCTGTTTGCA
The DNA here is from genome assembly GCA_028555095.1 of Dicrostonyx torquatus. Taxonomy (NCBI): domain Eukaryota; kingdom Metazoa; phylum Chordata; class Mammalia; order Rodentia; family Cricetidae; genus Dicrostonyx; species Dicrostonyx torquatus. Next base: position 1,579,104 of record JAQHUG010000009.1, on the reverse strand, counting down.
GGGCTGTGTGGATAATTGCTCAGAGAATTGTGAAGTGTGTACGTGAAATGGTTGTAGTCAGAGACCAGGCTAACAACCGGTGAGGTAAGGGAAGGTTAGCTGTTGGGCTTTAACTGAGTTTGGTGACCATCTGCTGTATGAGTGGTCAGTGGCTTGAAAAGGAAATCTTACATTATTATGCAACAAGAAGTCAGCCTTTTATTTCAGAAGAGTTCAATCATTTTAGTGACAATGGCTAAATGTTTTCTCTTAGTCTTTGAAGTTTTTGCAAATATGTATTCTGTTTATCAACAAACTGCCGGACAGGCGATGTACTACTACTCCAACAACTTCTCATCCTAAGATTATGTTGATTGGAAACCAATATCTTTATTTATTTTATATTTTAATTAACTAGAGAAACCAATAGTAAGCCTTTTAACTTCAATAAAGCAACCTTAGCTTCAAAGCCTCTAAGAGACAGTGCTGCTCACAGGTGCCTCTGGGCCATGCAGGACTGCACAGGCTCATCCCTCACATCAGGGGCCACTCAGCTCAGATGAATAAAGAAACAGTCGATGAAATAAACTCAAGGGACAGGATGCTCCAAGTCTTTGAGAACCCGAAGAGCTGTGTTTTAGCTTACAGTATGGTGTAAGCAGGGACTGTCATGACTGGACTTTACTCCACCCTGACGCTGAGGAGCATTTGGGTTGCAGTGTTGACAGTCAATTGGAAGAAGGCAGAACAGAGGTCAGAGATTTGGAAGCAAAGTCCCCATCAAAATGCGTGTTCAAGATATCACTTAAATGGGACTAACCTAAAAACCCCGAGAAAGGAATTTTCTCATTGCATGCCAAGGGAGTGACTAGTCACTTAAAGACACTGAGGAACTGGGCCTCAATATCAGTGCCCCTTTCTCAGGGCTGCATTCGGAAGCTCTGATATAGAAACTTCGTTTTCCTCTTACGAATTCACGTTTTGAGAAAATTAAGGTAACTAAATATTTATGCCTTGAAAGGAGTTTGATTATCAAATTTTCCTCAAAGTCCTTATGAAGCTATTTAGAAGAATATAAGGACTATCAGATAATGACTTTGGTAATCTTTAATGAACAAAGGACCAAATGAAAAGAAAGAAAGAGTGGATTGGAACTGATACTGCTATGGTAAAAGCAGCGGGTGGGTGTCTAGACATTGAGCGACACCCATCGGCAGGACTCCCATCTAGTAGACCTGGGGACGGTGCTACTTTCTGTACGAGAATACTTTCTATATATTAGACATCCGAAGAACTGCCTAAAGCCACTGCAAACTGATTCTTAAAGGGAATTGAAAAGGGAAATTTGAGTGAAGAGTGTAAAAATAGAAAGTGGGAAAACTGTCCTCTTTTAAAAAGAAAGCAGACAGGAATACTAACGCACACCTTTCTACTGCTTCTTTAACCTTTATTGTTTGCTAAGCCTTGCTCTGTGTGTTTTCATGGTCTGAGTACAAACTGGAGGGAAGAGGGGCGGGGAGGAAATAAATTCTTTTCTTAAAACATATTCCTTACTAAGCACAGGAACTGCTCTATATTGGAGAGGAAGCTGGAATCATCAGGAATTCGGGTTCTATTTTCTAATTAAAAGGATTCTGGGCTGGCAGATTGGTGAAGATAAGCATCCGGATTTGGGGATGGTTATCTGAAGCCCTGCCTGTCATTACATTTCACAGAGATGAAAGAACATCTATGTTTAGGATCTGAATCGCCCAAGATTCAATAGATTCCTCAGCTTGTTTTCTTGCCCAAGTCCCTGAAGTCTTGCCCAGGTTTACACTGTACCCGCCCAAGAGTTGCGGAAATCAGTGTGTGATCAGCACTTGCCATCCGGTTCTCTGATGCACTGCTTCCGACCCAGACAAGAGCCTCTTAAATGAATCTTAGAATATAGGTCAGGATGGGAAAGAGTCCCTCTGCTTCTCACAGAACTCATTTCAGGGTCTCATTTCCAGGTGCTGAGAAGCTGAAGTCACGGAGAATTATTTGGAAAGGTAGGTGGGACCTTTCTTGTTGTGAAGCCTCACAGCGAGGCTGGCAAACCTCTTACCTGAGGCCTACGGATCCGGAAAAGAAATAGAGATAAGAGGACACAGACAGTGGAAAGAAAGCCAGGACGGGTGTGCTGTGAAAAGGAATGCTTCTTGGTTTAAGTCCCAGAATAGCTGTGGCCTGCTAAGAATAAAAAGTTTTATCTATTACGCCAGAGACAGTGAAAAGTGACTTCATTGCCAATACGATGCATGTCACATTTCCTTCCTCAGGTAGAAGGCGGTCTCCTGGACATCCTCAAAGGGAATTTATCAGGTTTATCATATATTATCTTAACATATAAGTGTTGCAAAATAAAACTGAAAACCTGTTATACTTATTTATTTTGGATAAGGACAAAAGGTCATTCTTAAAATTCTACAACTGATGGCCATTTCACCCCTCGTTACAAACCTACTCCTCAGGAGCATTTCATATCACTCTTTCCCCTGGAACCTGGCTTGGGAGTGTCCTCTGAGGAGAGCCTATTCGTAGACTATGACAAGATTTTGGAGTGTGAAGAAGATAGGTGAAATGAAACAATGAGTCACAGGATGGGATTTTGTGAGACTTCACGGTTGCTACATATCAAAGAGCCAGGAGATGTTAGGAGCGCCATCTCCGAAGGTAGTACATGAAAACAGTATGCATTGTGCCTGCCTGGAGTGCCACTTGCAGGCTTGTTAATACTGATATGATCTCTGCTAGGAGGGTGGGAATGTCACCATTATGTGTGGACAGGATGTGGACTGCTCTAGGAAAACAGAGTGCAGGAAATGAGAGTTCAACCCCCTTTCCTTCATTGTCCTTCAGGTTCTCATGGGCAACGTGTGTGTATTACTCCACAGCTGAGTCAGCCAGACTTCTTGTCAGCAAAGTCTGCCTCTTTTCTTTCAGCTGTAGTCCCTATGATGTTTTACTAACACACATTTGCATACTGCATCTTTGCTGACTTTCTTGATTCTTCTAGGCTTTGGTCGCTGTTCTAGTGCTGGTGTGAAGGCTAAATCAAGGTCAAGGGGTCTCACTAATGAACCAAAGCCTTTGGAACTCTAAGCAGACATGTAGGGTCTCGCGCTTTTTCTTGAATACGAAAATTTAACATTTACCACAAGTTTGCAGATACTCATAATTGCTATAGTGCAAGGGGGAGGACAATAAATTCTCTTGGGAAGGAAGTGCCCACTTTATTTGTAGAGCTTCTTAAGCCTCTCTTTCCTTACAGCTAGCACATTCTCAATAAAGGATGGATAGTTTTGGCTCCCGGCAGGGCCATCCACCTCCTTCACAGGTCTACATTCCAGCTTCTTAAACTGCAGTTACTCCATGAAGGTCATGCCGCTGAGCGTGGATGTCACAGAAAACATGACAGTAGTTAAGGATTTGTGAATGGACACCAATCAAAAGATTGATTCCTAATACAATGTGTGAAGTTAATGAACATTCTTTTAAAATGCTAACCAAATCTAGCATGGAATGAATTTTAGATGCTCTTGACAGTGCTCAGCCATGCTTCAATGCCCAAGCCATCCAACCACAGAACACTACGGAACACTGCTTGGAACATGTTGTCTTAGACTCAAGACTATTGTGTGTTATGATAGTCCACATCTACAGGCCACTGGTAGGTAGCAGCAATCTGCCTTGGAACATCCAGGAGGCAGGCACCAATTCTGTGATGCACTTCATGTTTCAGAAATTCCTTTGGGACCTGGCTGAGGCTGAGTCCTTCTGTGTATAAGAGTCAAGAGTCTCTACGCAGAGGAGAGCCACTGACAGGCGCCCTCTTCGCTTCTCTCTCACATCTGCCCCAGGTCTGCTTCTGAGCAACACAACATCAAATAACGGCCAGTGCTGTTAAACCCTTGAGCTCATTCATGGTGCTGTTTGTCTCATACAGATAATGGTTTAATTTGGGGGTATTTTGTGGGATCATTAACTTCAAATTAGTTTTATGATTCCAACTTTAATTATAAGGCTCTTAATTAATTATCCTCGACATAGTTATTTAGAAACACAAAAAACATTTGAACTTGCACAAGACTATTTTTTTAAAAAACTGCAAGTGACAATTTGTATTATGCCAGACATCTATAAACGAAAATAATTTTTCCCTTTCAAGTGAACCAAGCATAAAAACGTGGCCCCGGTCAGTCACTTGCGCAGCTTGGCCTCCTTTTTCCCTTTTATTATTAATTTCTACAGATATATCTTATCATGTCTTGGGGCACATATTCACCTTCCAAATTTGTGAATATGTCTTGCTTGTGGGTACCAGTTGAGTTTTGCAGATAGAAAAGTCATTTAAGTGTTTGCACAACTTATCAAATCCCTAAAATGACACATTTCTTACTTATGGGCATTGTGTACCAGTAAGAACAGGCAAGAACCTGATTTCTATTTATTTAGGATGATCCATACATTTCCAAGAAATGTTTATTTTCTGCTCACAGGACACAGGTAGCTCATTGCGATAAAACAGCAATCATTTCATGAGTTCTTAACCCATGACCAAAGTCATGCAATCATTATCTCACTTAACAACGAGGGCGTCCCTGCAAAGCTGGTGTGTCTCCATTCCACAGATGAGAAGCATGGACATACTGAGAAACGTGTTCATTATAGTGTGCTATGACCCTGAAGGCAATTGCTTTTCAGAGGTGCACAGTAAGGCATCTTAGCTGAAATAAGATGTTTCACTACTCCCCAGTGTAGATAAAGTGCAGATGTCAGTCACCTTTGGGCAGATAGGTAGTACAGAGAGAAATCACACAAAATTAAACAACAACAAAACACTACAAATTCATTGTGATCATACTGTAAACTCTTTAGGAAAATTTATTTAGAAATAGAAACATTTGTACTTTTGCAAGTCTTTTTTTTTCCTTATAAACAGCGAGTGACAACTTGCCTTTCTTTTCTCTTCCAGATTCCAGATATACTCCACCAGAAGATCATGACTTAGTGTAAACACCATGAGAGGAAATTAACCGAAAAATAATTATAAAACTAAAAACCTAATGGTAGCAGTAACTGCAAGTGATCAAAATAGAGCAATTAAAGGTCAAAATTCACATGTTAGATAACACAATCCTAGTGTATGATGTGAGCGGGAAGGTCGTGTAAACTGCAAATACACAAATGAGCACAAAGTAAGAGAACAGAAATGGTATCCCATGATGCTATTCAAGAAGAAGACAAATGGCTATTAAGATGGGATAGACGGAAATTTAGGATAAACCTTCAAGTTAGTAATCTAATCAGACCTCAGATTAGAAAAAAAAGGCAGAATAAATACAAAGCAGACAAAATAAATAAGAAAGGAGGAGAGCAGAATGCAAGGATCAAAAACATCAGAAAAAAAATAATCCAAACGCTGAAATTTAGCATCACTAATATATTACATAAATTAAATTAGGAATAAAAGTAGAGCTATGCTATGACTTAAGCAGGATTTTAGTTTGGACATCATACTTAGATTCAACAATTTAAAAATACACAATTTCTCCTAAAACCACAAACATAAAACTCAACAACAACAACAAAAAAATAGTATGAATGGGTCTGTTCAAATTTCTCATTGAAAAACCCCGAAATAAAATACTCAAACCTAAATAATCCCTCCAGAGAATGATACCACATAGTTAAGGAATTAATAATAGTGTATAATCTCTTCCAAATGCATGTACCAAAGCTTATTAATCCAGTATCAATTTAACATGCAAAATATGGAAATTTGACCAAAGATTGGGGGAAGAAAAAAATACAGGTAAATATTTCTCATTAAATTAGTCAAAATTCTCAAACAAATAATTTCAAATAAAATCAAAGTATAAAATATATAGTATGAGCAAGGGGAATTTATCTAGGCATATAAATAAATAAACTGATTTAGTATTTGAAATTAGGTCACTAAATTTTAAGTCACATGGTCATAATAATTGAGTCAGAAAAGACCTTTAAGTATACCCAAAAATCTCATCCATATTAAAACCCCTTAGAACATTACTGAATGAAAACACTTGGCATTTATTAAAGTTTACAGGTGATCAGAAACAGTGGTACACATCTGTAATTCTATGACCCCATAGACAAACAAAAAAACAAACAAGATAGTCTATATGCTTGAGAATTGATTGGTAAAGAGCATTTAAGAATGTTTATGCCTAAAGGTTGGATTTTTTTCCAGAAATTCCTCTGCACCACAAAAGTCATTCTGTTATGTAAAACTGAACAGGAAGTTCAGTTTCCTTCCCTTTGCAACTAGACAAAAAGTAATGTATGAACAAGAAATAAATAAAAGAAGAAAGACATAGTAGCATTGGATTACACTGGAAGAAACAAAAATATTGTACAGTGAAACCCTGTTTCAAAATAAAACAAATTAAATGCATAAATAAAAGAGTTTAAAATAAAATAATACAAAATCCCAATAGATACACAGAAAAAGAAGCCCATAAATCTAGAACTCATTACTAAGTTCAGCAATGTCATAAGATTCAAGACAAACACAAAAATACTTATAGCTTTAGAGAGAAAATGCCCTACAATGCATGCTATTTATAGTCCTTCCTCCTCCTCTTCTACTTCTCTCTGTCTCTCTGTCTCTCTGTCTCTCTGTCTCTGTCTCTCTCTCTCTCTCTCTCTCTCTCACACACACACACACACACACTTTCCTTTTTTATGGTGCTAAGAAACCCACAAAGGACAGAATGTACAGTGAACTGTGGTTTATTGAAAAATAGATGTGGGACAATAAAAATCGAATAATAGCTAAAGCACTTTAAAAATAGAAAAATGTGAGAACGATCACTCTGTCCAATGTTAAAGTCTACTCAAGATGCTGTAAACGAAAGGGGATACATGAAATGAGCAGAAAGAGACCCCCAAATATACATTTAAATAAATATTCTCAATTGGTTTTTACAGATATGGAAAAGGAATTCTCTGGAGATTCTTTTCGTCGAACAGATTGTACTGCATCAACTTGTAGGAAAATTCACAGAAACTAAAGTCAAACCTTGGTTTGAACCCTACACTTTATTCAGCAATTAAAAGTGAACTTGAAATATGCACCTGAGATGTGTCAAAGACCCAACAAAAGACTGACAATGTAACATTCTTAGAGAAAACACAGGAGAAATTCTCTGAGATTTAGGGCTTTAGATTATTTTTAAAAAAATTCTTAAAATTCATAATAAAAAACTAATTTCTAAAAAAGGAAGAAAGTTAAGGAAATGAAAGGAAACTAGAGGCAAATGGGAAATAACTAGACTTAAACCATGGTTCCCATGAAAAATTCTCTTAAATAATTGAAAGACAATTTAGAAACTGGGAGAAAATGTTTGCAACCACATATACATATTGCACACAGGCATAGGACAACTGATTGGAGTATATACACTCTTAATACAGTTCAGAGGGAGTCTTTCACATACACACAAAAAGAAAAAAAATACCAGAAAAGACTTTCTGCACTGTTCCCACTGTGGAGAGGAAACCAAAGGCATGGTGAGACAACATCCCACATCTCCCAGACTGGAGAAGTGCAGAGTGTTGACACCACCACCAGTGAGCATACAGAGCAACTGTAGGGTTGTGTGTTACCATCTATACTGGAAAACACTGTGCCTATTCTGCAAGCCAGTGTGCCAACGGCATATGAAGTAAACCCTAGTGGTGGATCTGGGAATTTCACTGAGTATTACGCTCACATAAAGTAATATTTACATTGACACAAACATTTGGACAGAAATATGCATAGCAACTTTATTAAAAATAACCCCCAAATGGTACCACACACGTTTCATCTAATGAATGGCTGAACAAACTATAGCAGCTATATATCACGGAACATTAGTCAGTGACAAACAGTTCATACATACAACATCATGGTGCATTACCACTGCTTCATGTTCTATGGGAAAGCCAACCTTATAAGGTTGTGTGTGTATGATTACAGTCATATAGCATTGTTGCACTCTCAAGACTGTGGAAAGAGCATGTCAATGGATCAGAAATAAGGACAGGAGGCTTAAAACAGGGAAGGGTGTGACTTTCTATGTATAACAAGAAGGTGATGAAATTCCCTTCTTGTGTTATTAGCACTGATCCTACCTTGGGTGTGATTTTATCAACAGTTTTGTAAGAGAAGAAAAACGTGACCAGAGGCCATTGGTCATCTATTTTTATCACTCTTTTGTCTGCTCTCAGGACCCTTTTGTTCCTACTGCCTTGCCTCATCCAGCCTTGATATGAGGATTTGTGCAATAATCTTATTGTATCTTACTATGCTGTGTTTGGTTGGTATTCCTGGGAAGTCTGCTCTTTTCTGAAGGGAAATGGAGGAAGAGTGGACCTTGAGGAGAAGGGAGATAAGAGGAATACTGGGAGGAGTAGAGGGAGGGAAAACTGTGGTTAGGATATATTGAAAACAAAAAATAAATTTAAAAGCACAAAAAAGAGAAAAGCCATACAAAGTATTCTAAAATGATCTCAAAATTTAGAAATGTTGAAAAGTTAAATACATAATTTTCATACAAAATGCAATCAATTTGTCTTGAATATTACTGTAATTCAGTATAAGAAGCTATTAAGTAAGGTAGTAGGATGGACCAAAGGGGATTCTGAGAAACACACTCACATATACATAGAAATAAACACACAAATATACACATATACACACACCAAAACTTAAATCTATACACACAATTACACACACATGCACATATATATACATATAAACAAATGCATAGACAAGAATGTAAACACATAAATACACAAATGCATACACATAAACACAAACACACATAAAAGCACATACACCCCCAGCCCCAAATATATATCTATATCTATATATATACACACACACAAATATATACAGACCTTTACATATATACACACATACACATACATACACTCAAATACATATATATGTACACAATACATATACATACACACACACACACACACACACACACACACACACACACACACACACATATATATATATATATATATATATATATATATATATATACCCATCTATATGCTGTTAAGGTTTCCTAAGCATGTCCTTCTTTTTTGTTTGTTCTAGGGTATCATGGAACAGAAAAGGCGACCTCTGGCAGAATTATCAAAGAGAGATTTACAATGAAAAGGAAGAAACGCCTGACACATAGCTGCATGGTGGGATTAAAGAATGAGCAGATGGCAGGAGCAAACTTTGGAGACAAGATCTTGTTGCATAGCAGAAGCTACCCTGTAACTCAGGGCTTTTCTTCCTCCGAGTCTCAAGAGCTAAGATTACAAAAGTGCAACTTGTTATTCAGTTCTTGAGGTGAGATAAACTCCTTCTTAATTGACTAAAGGTTGCAAAATCATTTAGTGGTCCAGCAGGAGACAGAAATGCAGCCAACCGAAGCAGTTAAGGGAAAACAACAACAATACCTCCCTTGCTATTTCAGGAGCTGCTCTGAGTGACTTGTATCTCTTAATCCTCATAACATAGTAACTGGATAGAACTGGTGATCCCATGTCCCAATCACTCCTGGTGAGTGGTGGAGGCAAATTTGGATCTACAAAGTTGGGATCTGGAATATGTGAACAGAATACTGGGCTATGTTTCATGTCATTGCAAGACTATGCCTTCTATATCTCTCCTATTCCAAGAAAGGTTTTCTTGAAAAAGTCACAAAATTCCTGGTTTTATCGCAAAATCACTTTTACTTGAGTATGTCCAATTTACATTTAATAATCTGGGCACAAAATGTCAACTCAAAAGAGAATGTGGGCAGCTTAAAATCGATAGTTTGTTATTTTCTATTTCTTTTAGGATTTTAATAACCTATGAATTATGACTCTAAGCAGATTTTTAAAACCTTTGTTTGCAGTGTGGAATAAATAAAATGCCACTTAGAAAAATTTACCTGAAAATTAAAGTCAACTGCTTTGGACACTTCGTGAGTGCTTACTGGCAGCAGTGGTGATTTCATGCATTCTTTCCTGTCATAGGCCTTGTGTCTGGCATACTGGCTTGTTGCCCTCATTGTCTTTGGAATGTGGAAACTATTAGAGGTTGTTGCTCGTGAAGGAAAACGTGCCATGATGTTTCAGGCACTGCAGGCAGTTGTGCACAATACAGATGGAGTAATCAGATGGATGGCCACAGGCTTCTTTGTAGTTTTTGTTGTTTTTAGTGTGAAGTTGTAAGCTTGGCATTTTATCATCCTCTCAGCTTGTTTGAGGATTGAAAAATGCTTATGCGCTATCTGCAGGCAGATGGGAGAATGCCCGGCATTGATATTTCCTGGTGGAAGGAAATGCAGGAAGACTAATTTAGTAATGTCTCCTTGTGGGGACCCTATGATAGTCTTATCTATGGAAACTTAGCTTCCAAATGTTTGGAGAACATAAAACACCAATGGGAATGAATTCTTTTAGGTTGTGAAATTGGGAACTTCTAAGTTCTTGATCTCAAGTCATGTCTCTGACATCCAGTGGAAATTAATTCCTTCATAGCTGCCATGGTTTGAGTGTGTCCCCCAAATTCATGTGTTGTGAAACTTATATCCACTTTGGAGTGTTGAGAGCTAGGGCCCTTCAGAGAGTTTGGGTCATGACTTCTGCAGAGTTAGTTACTTGGGTCTATGTAATTGTCACGGGAACAGGTGCCTTATTGTGCTAACTAGTTGGTTACAAAAGAGAGTTGGGCCTTCTCTTCTCTAACCCTTCTGCCTCAGTCATTTAATGATGCATCCAGAATTGTCCTTAGCTGTCATGGTCTTCTTAATTTTGAACTCTCTGGATTCTAGTATTGTAAGGAACAAACTCCTTTTTATTTTCTATATGTTCTTTATTTATTACTTGTCTTTATGAATTTCTCATATTTAGGTGCTCCATCCTAGCAAAAAAAAAAAAAAAGAAAAAAGAAAAGAAGAAAAAGAAGAAAGAAAAACTCCAATATAGAAAAAAATAAGTATTCAATCACTTCCAAAGTTAGCATAAGTGAGCAGTCAGGAGCAGAGACCGGGCTCATGAAGGGGGCTCATGACCCCTCTTGATGGAACAGATTAGGAATGGAGGGTCCCTGCTACAGTAATCATGGGGTCCTCTTTCCAGGAAAGGGATCCAGGTAATAGGCTAATGACAGTTGTAGCCTTGAGGTTGTGGGAAGCAAGAAAGGAGGCTAGACCCAGAAAACCCTGAGCACCGAAACAGACTATTGAAGCCATTCATATTCCCCCATCCCACATGCCAGGAAGACGGTCCCTCCCCTGCAAGCTTCCTCAAGACCTCAGTCCAGTACTTAAGTTCATGAAGGAAATTATTTTATTTTATTGCAAGCTATTGAAAAAAGCAGGGTGGCCTTTAATCCGAGGACTCAGGGGGCAGAGGTAAGTTCGAGGCCAGCCTGGTCTACACAGTGAGTTCCAGGGCAGGCTCCAAAGCTACAGAGAAGCCCTGTCTCAAAAAACAAACAATCACAAACAAATAAATAAACAAAAAATCTTAATGTAAGGAACATACCTTTGCTAATGGATGAAATGAGAATGATGACTTCAGGAAAGCAATTACTAGTTATAACTCATTTGCAACTAAAACCCTAAAATTGCTATTTTTACTCATAGAGCTTGACAAGCAGGTTCTAAATCTAATGGATGGAAGTATATTTTAAGATTTCTGACATAATTTTGAGAAAATTGAAAATAAGTACTTTATCTTATCAGATAAGCCCTGGGTTCATCCTTATAATGAGACATTGTGTGGGTAGCAGATGAGTGAGAATTAATGGACCAAGGGTGGGACAGAGAGCAGAGTGATATATGTGTTTGTGCCAGGGTTTATGCACATTTTTTAAATAAGAAGTGTAAACATAAACAAACAAAATAAAACTATATTATTACAAGAGATTCAAATAAATGATTTCAAGCAGAATTAAAGTCTAATGAGAACAACACAAATGAAACTGTTAGAAGATCCTGCAAGGAAATCCCATGATGGCTTTAAAGCAAAGGGGAATTTCACAAACAAGACAAAACATACAATTCATAAAAAGGAAATGAGTGATAAATTGACCACACTAAAATGAGTAAAGTCTGTGGAAAAAAGTGCACAATGAATAGAATTTAAACCCGCAGCACAGACTGGCAGAAGATATTAACAATGAACATTGCCACGAACAGTTTAGGAGCCAAAGTACATAAGGCTTTCCTCCAAAACAATGAGAAAAGAATAAATAATCCCATGGAAATTGGGCAAGAGATGAATGAGCTAGTCTAAGAAGGAGAACGGCAAATGCCAATAAACATGGAAAACGCTACTTCATCCCCCAGCACAGAGAGACAGTGTTCAGCACTGTGTAGCCTTTATCTTACAGAGATTAAAGCAGAATGAAAACACAAGCCTCATTACTGCAGACGGAGTGGAGGATGGAAAAACGCACATTTATTAAGGGGACAAGGCACAAGCATGCATCGATAAATTTGAAAGTCAGACTAATTTGATATATTTTCAAATTTTATATATTTGATCAAAAAAGTACAAATCTGTGCTGTAAACCTGTGAATTTGAAGTTTTCATTTTTCATATGTGTGTGTTTGTGTAGGTATATATGTATAGATATATATAAAATCATAAAATACAAGCAAAACCCAACATGTGGCAGGTTAGAGTGACTCCAGTCAGTACTAGAGACAACATTATGAGAAAAAGTAAGTAGAATCTTTCTTTATCTTCATTAAAATAAAAATGGGCAACATATTACCGTCTGTTGCATCTAGTTTGATGCACAAGAATATTTATTATATATCTCTATTAGTATATATTTATGGTGCATAAATTAGTAGAAGCATTCTAAAACAAAATTTAATTGTAAACAAAAGTCATCATTCATATTTTCTTTCCTGTGATCGTGAATTAATAAAATAGCTTGATCTTCCTATGGTTTATCAGCAAATTCTCTAAACAACGGAGGGAAATGGTGGTCATCCAGAGCACATCCTAAGACTATTGGTCACGATTGTAGGAAAGCAGATCCTGTTCTTAGTTCATTGATCTTCTATTTCTCCTAAGATACAAAGATGAGGAGGTCACACTGTTAATAACCATAAGCAGAGGCATAGGAGATATACAAAAGTAGTTTCTTGAGGTCCTGGGTGCTCAGATCTTGTCACATTACATACATCCTCTTATGTTGTTTCATATGGCTGTGTCTAGCTAATGATCAAAACTGTTGAGTCAGTTCTGTCTCTGCTCCAGGCAACGCCGACTCAGTGTCCAGAGCTCTTAGATATGCAACTTCTAATTGTCAGAAGGTTTTAGCTCCCCTGTAGTATTTCTTAAAAATAATAGATCCATTAACCATTCTGGGTAAGTTCTGATGGTCTGGTTTTGGCGGTGTGAGTCAGGCCTCTAATAGTCCCTGAACTTAAACTTTGTGCCACAGAAAGTTAACCAAATACCAAAAATGAAACAAAACAAAAACAAAAGCAAAAACAAAACTTTCTCAATGACCGTTCAAGTCATAACAATCAAAAGTACCCTAAAAGATTGTCCCTAGTTGAAGGCTATCACAGCATCCTGGGAAGTAGGGAAGTTCTTGGAAAACAGGTTCAAGGCAAATTGGGCAAGTTCACTGCCATGTGTCTGTTTATTTTCAATAAAGAGATGACAGTAGGAATAAAGGATTAAAGTAATACAGGTAATAGTGATGGCTTCTCAAGAAGGGTTTTAATTAGCACTTACAATTATGTGGTACTTATGAAATGTTTACAAGAATTTATGGCTCTTAATACATACTTTAGAAGGGTTTGTTTACCAAGGAAACGCGTCTCACATACATTTTACAGAGCATAATATCTCTTGAGCCTGAATCATATTTATAATGTGACTCTGGAATGTCCCAAACTTGTTGATGCAATGTCAAGTTGACTTCAGATGCTATGTAAAACTAGGTAATTGGTCAACAAATTAATCTAATGGGCAGATTTGTGTCCGTAATTATTCCCCAACGACAGCAAAGCAAGCCTCTCATGGGACGATGATGTAAACAACCACAAGTGATGACTGGAAAAGACATTTGTATTATTACAAAATGTTGGACTATTACTATTATCAAAGATCTAACCTCAAACTTTTTCCCATGCCTTAAAACCTGCCCTTGTGGTCTGATGTACTGATGTAGATATACAATGATGGATTACTTTTTACCCTATTTCTTTTTTATTTTTATACTTGATAAACTAATTTAGAATAGTTGTAGATTTGTGGAAAAGTCAAGAATGTTACTAAGCTCCCATAGACACTACACTTTGTTGCCCTGTCTTATCATGACTGTGGAATGTAGAATGGAGCTAAGGATAATCAGCACTTCACAGTCGAAAGTTTATGCCTTGATGGAATTGTATTCGTTTTTACTTAATTCCTATTTTCTGTGTCAAGGTACTGTGTTATACTACAATTCTAAAAAGCCCTTCAGAGGCTTTGATTTTGAATGTTTTGTCCCCATCTTGTGGCACTACGTTAGAAGCCGTGGAGCCTTTAAGTGGTGGGCTTACCTGATGGCAATAGGTTACTAGAAAAGGGTTTTGGTGTCTGGCCTGTGCTCTCTGCTTTCATTCTGTGGCTGCCTCCTGACGATGTTCTCCACCCTGAGGTGACAATCAGTTTTAGAACTGTGTCTTCACTACTGTGGTGGAATGAAATATTTCTGAAACTGTGAGCAAAATAACCCACTGCTCATGAGAGTTGTCCTTGTCAGGGATCTTTCATCATGACAACAAGTAACTGATGCCCCATGAGACATCTGATCACAGTGTCTCTCTAGGCAACTCCGGACAGCATGGTACATCTGCTGATAACATCTCTTTAGGCAACTCTGGATATCACGGTACATCTGCTCACAACAGCTCTCTTAACAACTCTGGTCATAATGGTACACCTTCTTGCATTGACTCCTTAATCACACCCAACAAAATATGGCCTCTGAAACTTCCCTAGTTTTGGGTGACTCTTTATAGCACAGAGAATTCTGACAAGAATTTTATATAATAGTCTTCAATTGGGCTTACTTTCACATCTTGCTCTATTAGATTTAAGGCATAGAGTTGGAAGAGTTGGGGAAGCCCAGAGACCTCATTTTCAACCTGTTATTTAAAGGTATGCATGAAGAATAAAATTTATTGCTGAAGATATTAAGCTCCATCAAAAGACCAAGGGAGGGTCAGGTTTCTCACATCAACCTATTCTTTCTGTCCCCTTTTCATCTCATATGCTTTGAAACAACAGCCAAATATAACCTGACTCAAGGAGAAGTAAGTACACCATTGTGACAGTTGCTGTATTAGTCAGGGTTCTCTAGAGGAACAAAACTGAATACACACACACTCACACACATATACGTATGTATGTATGTATGTATGTATGTATGTATGTATGTATGTATGTGTGTGTATATAATTTATTGGAGTGGCATAAGCTGTGATCTAGCAATTAGTCCAACAATGGCAGCTGTCCATCATTGGGAAGTCCAGGAATTCAATAGTTATTCAGTTGACAAGGTTGTATGTCTAAACTGGGCTTCAGTATATGTTTGAGACCTCTAATGCCAGTGAAGGATAATTTGTCAAGTAGACAACAAAGCATAGTCATCACAGTTGCCTCTCAGTAGTTTATTTAGTATCTCTCTCTCCATACTCAAAAATAATTATTTTATATTTCAGGTTATAGTTCTCTACCACAGTACCATTTTACTTATCTGTTGGAAGGTGGCTGCTTGTACTTTCTGGCTATCTGCCTACTTTAGACCTGAAATAATCACACAGAAACTGGCCAAGCCAGTTTTCTTTATTCATTAGCCAATAAAATCAACACATAGACAGAAGGATCTCCCACACCATTTATCTAGTAATTGCTTGACATATTCATAAACATAAATACTATATATTCAGGTTTTAGCTCAATATATTACTTAATCATTTATTTATTATGTATCTACTTATTAATATTCATAAATACTTGTTTTATAACCTAAGTTTTAATTCAATAGTACAGCATATATTCTGTTGTTCTAGTTGTTTTGGTTCGGCAGTTGCTGCTTTCATCCCACCAGTGGATCTCATTACTGCAGATTCCCTTGTATTTAGGCATCACAAATCCTTCAGGGTCAGCTAATGTATGTTTTTTGGTGCAAAGGTAAACAGTTTCTCAAATAAGTCCTCTATCTTGTTAATGTATAACTATAACCAATTCTGAGTTCTGTATATATACATTGCTCCTGTGATTTGATATCTGTGACCATCTCAGCAGTCAGAACTAGGGAATAAATTCATGTGCACTAAGATGTAAACATTTAGTCTGTACACTCTGTTTCAAGCTACCTATTATCTAATCATGGTATTTTTCTATTTCACTGTGTACCACATGGTTTATTCCAACCTAATGAGAAACCTGATTCCCATTATTCACCAATACTGTATTTATTTTGTACAGTACTGGTAAATATACACAGTGATTTCAAAATGACTAACCAATTGCCCAGTGAGAAACAACTTGTTGAATTTGAGTAAAAGTACTTATAAATAGCTTTTTTCTTTAACTTACAGACATCACTAATTTCTAAGTTACTCAGAAGCTACTTTCTCAATGATTTCTTCACTAAAGTATATGTTACAGAACACACACATGTACTGACATCATATTTTTTTTTTACAACTTGAATTCCGCCCTAGGGTTTACAGATGCTGAACAAAGTTTTTTAAAATTGTATACATTATTGTTCATATTTTGAGTTGTAAAGATCTGTGGATTTTGAGAAATTTGTCATTTCCTGTAGCTACCACCAAAAGTGCAAGATAGCTCTACAAACCTGGAAAAGATAATCTTTAGCACATTTACCCTCATTCTTTCCAATTCCTAGTGGTTACTTATATATTTTGTCCCCATCAAACTTTATTCCATGGTTCTGTGCTTTTCAAATGTCATATAAATGGAACAAAAACGTTTTTATTTATTATAACATATGTAATATCTGAATGATACTTCAATAATTTCCATTACTGTGCAGTATTCTATTATTATTTGTGTAGCCATTCTCTCTCTGGAGGGCTTCTTAATTCCAAATAGTTTTTAGTAATTGTGAACACAGTTGGAAAAAATACATACATAGATAATTCTGCACATAAAAATGTTGAATTAATACTGGGGTCTGAAAATACTACACAACATGGTAAAATTATATTAAGCTTTATAAGGCCTTGTTAAATTACCTAGCAAAGGACTTGGTTTGTTTCACATTTATTATCCAACAATTAATGAACATTTCTTTAGCTTCACTTCCTCACTAGTATTTTATATAGGTACTTTGAATTTCTTCTTAATTTCAGTGCTACCTAGAAGAATATCTCAATGTTTTAATTTGATTTTCTTTAGTGATAGGTGATACTTAGCACAATTTCATACTGTCTACCATCTGCTTATACATTATAGTAACATATCTGTCCACATCCTTGGCACATTGTCAAACAGAATTGCTTCTTTCCTTATTGATATTTGTATATTCTGGAATATACCTTCTTTTTAGATAAATGTTTGATAAATATTTCCCCATAAAATATGACAAGTGTTCCCAGTGTCGTTCAAAATGACATTGTGTTAAATTTAACCAAGTCTAAAATAATTTCTGCATATATAGCTAGTTAGTGATTTGTTGTATATAAAACTCAACACAGTATAGCCTCAAAAGTTGCCTTATGTGTTTTTCTTCTATAAATTTAGTCACTATGAATTTCTTATACACATCTTCATGTCTTTTCACCTTGAGATACTCAGATACTATAACATCTTTCCTATTGAAGGATAATTATTCACTATGGATTTCTCATACACATCTTTGTGTCTTTTCATCTTTAGATCCTCAGATACCATAACATAGTTTCTATTGCAGGATAATCATTCACATACCCTTAAAGCTATGCTTTGAACTTGTCCTCCTCTTGCTGGCATTGAGCTTCCCAAATGGTGGCACTTGAGCATTCAGCACCATGGTCAGAGCCCAAAATTAAAAAAAAAAAATGAATCCAAGGATTCATTCAGAGGCCATGTGTGAAGCTACTGTCTTTTTCTACCTAACGTCAGCTTTCTGAAACCCAGAATGTGATTTAGGAGCTCAGTGCAGCTGTTAGGCTGTGACATGATGGCTGCCATCAACCAGAGTACTCTGGTGATGTGTTTACTTTCCCTATCATTCAAATGTTTATGTGTGAAACTAGTAACTTAGATCATTTTTACTGTTCTTTACTTGTAACTATGTATAGCATATATTTTGCAAAATGGAATTCTCAACTATGTGGGAAAATTAATCTTGTCTATTTTGTATGTCAGTGTGACATGTAAGTATATCCCTTTTGCATGGCACCTCTGTGTTACAAAGAATCTTCTATCTAAATTAAAGTCAAAGGTACATGTAAATTAGAAGTTTTTAAGTGTTATTTGAAAATTCAATAGTTATATGTGGTCCCTAATTTACCTATTCTTTTCTATACTGTCTAGTTATATATCTCTTAAGGTACTGCAGAAAACATTAGATACTGACAACTGGAGGGTTCACAGGAGATGAATTAAAGCTTAGTTGTGGGGAGTAGTGTTTGATTGTCTCTGTCTTCTGTGCGCAGGGCTGCTCTGTTCCTTGATGAAGTCACTCCTCTTTCTCTTTCTGTTTGTGCTCTCACCTGACCACTCACTTCTAAGATAGACACATCAGCCAGTTCTCACAATCTACAGCCATGGAATAAGATCCAACCTGTGCTAATCACAGCAGCTTGGGGACATTTGGCATGTTTTTAGAAAAGGATCCCCTCCTCTCAAATAATAAAGATGGAAAAACTGGTAATATGTCGAGAAATATAGTGCCTCCTTTTCTCCTACACAGAATGGGACTCACTCTGGATGAATAAAGAAAGCAAGTAAGAGGAAGACTCAATCTTCTACTTTAGGCTGTGGCTAGGTACAATAGATCTATGTCTGTGTGCTCTCATTATTTTAAACTAATGCATTTCCTGTTAGTAATATAAATAGGTTTCTTTTCCTTTTTACATAAAAGAAAGATTCTCACTCAATAGAAACCTATTCCATTGTGTTTATGCTTCAGAAAAAGAGGAGGTAAGTAGAGGGGTTTGTCTAAGTTCCTATAACTAGTTATTTACAGTACCTGAACTGGGGCTGACAAATGCTGCCTTGGAGTCGCTCTTGATCGGCAGCTCTTCCCACCTGCTGGAGTAGCACATGGCATAAAACTGTGTATTGATTATTGATGCTTAATGTAACTGTATGCTTCACAGAGTGAATCAAATAAGCATTTCAACACATGAATGCATGGAGGTCTGATTCTGGCAATGAAAAGCTGCAGAAATTGGCCATTAGAGTTATGTCCTAGATCAATCCTTATGCTGGAAATGATTCATAAAGTGTTTTGTTAAACTGCCCTTGTGTGAAATTGCTATTGTTACACACAACTGGCCATAGGCTATAAGTTATAAGCTTATTAAATTTAGTCATAACTAACAGTAACATCATGGTCATCATACCATTATATAGGATGGCAGAAACCTGGGACAATAGACAAGTTTTTTTTTTTTATAATAATAGCATGGAAACTTCCCATGTATCTGTAGATATTGTGTAATTTATAATGAGAGGTTCCTAATAGATGGTGGATTTCGTTTAAAGTTGACTTCAGATGAGGCAAAAAGTTATTTTAACATGTGTAAACTTATTGAATGAATAAGTGAATAGATTAGTTATACATATACAATGGCATAAGACTTCTACACTAGAATTATTTTAATAAGATATAATCTATCTAAAGAGGAGACTGGCATAATTGGTGTGGTCAAGGTATGTTTTAGAACCAGAGTTTGAATATTACTAGTTTCTTTGAGTTCTATTTTCACATTTGGAATATAAAGACACAAGTACTTAAATGCATCTCTTGGTATCTGTGTAAAACTGATTCTAGAATGACCACAGAACCAAAGTCCAGGAATTCTTGCTTCTTTTACAAAAGTGGTGGTTTTGACTATATACCAGGTTTGCCCTCCATCTGTTTCTTGCATACTTACAATGCCTACGGTAGTTACTCTCCTCTTATGGTGACAATTTCCATGACAAAAATCAACTTACAGGTTACATTGATTGCTTTGATTTATGATCCAGGGAGAGAGTCAATATTGTCAGGGAAGGCATGGCAGCAGGTATCTGGAGCAGAAAGCTGAGAACATAGTTCAGTTGCACACAGGGAACAGAGAGAGCAAGCAGGAAGTGAGGTAAGGCTACACATCCTTAAAGCCTACTCCTAATGATTGACTTCCTCTATGAAAGCCTCTCCTCACAAGGATTCCATAACCTCCCACAATGGCACAACCAACTAGGGCTATGGGGAGAATCTCTCATTTCAACCACTATATAACTGATATATGAATGAATAAGTGAATATTTATAATGGAAACTCCAGAGGCTTGTAAGTTCATAGCTATTGCATGAGGCAAAATACATTTAATCAAACATTAAAAGTCCCCAGCAATCTTTTTTTTTGTTTTACTTTTTTATTGTTAAAAGAAAAATTTACATTTACTCCCCTTGTTCCAAGCCCTCCCGCTCCCCCACTACCCCATTGCCCTCCCCATGCTTCCTTAAGATGGAGCAGGATACCCTGCCCTGTGGGAAGCCCAAGGCCCTCCCTCCTCTATCTCGGTCTAAGAGGGTGTGCATCCATATAGAATAGGTTCCCAAAAGGCCAATATATGCAGAAGAGATAGGTCCCAGTGCCATTATCATTGGCTTCTCAGTCAGTCCCCATTGGCAGTCACATTCAGAGAGTCCAGTTAGGTCATATGCATTTAGTCTTGGTCCAGCTGGATTTGATGAGCTCCCAATAGATCAAGCACACTGTCTCAGTTGGTGGGCCAGTCCCTCACGGTCCTGACTTCCTTGCTCATCTTCTCCCTCCTTCTGCTCTTCCACTGGACCTTGGTAGCTCAGTCCCTTGCTCTGATGGGAATGTGGGTCTCTGGCTCTATCTCCATCCATCATGTGAAATTTCTATGGTGACGATCATGATATTCAACAATGTAACTATGGGACAAGGTCAGTTCAGGCACCCTCTCCTTGTCCCCAGCAGTCTTTAACAATGTCAATGCCATTTAAAAGTTGAAAGTGTCTAGTCTCTTTTGAGACTCAGGCAATTCCTTAGCCACGACCACCCTTTAAAACAAAAACAAAATAAAAAGAACAACAAATTACATCCTCCCAATAAACTAATGTACCAATATACCCAATATACATAAAACCATTCCCAAAAGGAGGAGTGGGATGGAAGACAATAAGGGAAGATTGAACTAAAACAAGACAAAAAACCAATAGGGTCAACACCAAAAACTGTTGATCAATGCTTGGTACCCAAGGCTTTAGTTTCAAAGGGCTTACATAGGGTAAGTTTTCCTGCTCTAGCAGCCACTTCCAAATAATCACTCAGAAATTTAATATTAATTGCAAATGCTTGGGTCGATATTTCAGGCTTGCTACTAGTTAAATTTTGCATTTAAATTAACCCATATGTCTTATCTACCCTTGGCCACATGGCTCATGTCCTGTTACTTAATTTACTATACATCCTGCTTTCTCTGTGCCTGTTGGCATCTCTTCTAACTCCTCCTTTCTTCATCCCAGCATCTTTAGTGTTGTCTTGCCTATACTTCCTGCCTGACGACTGACCAGCTTTTGCCTTCCTCTGAAACCCCATGAACCCTCCACTGCCTGAATTACTCTCAGCACTACTGTCTTTGAGGCTTCGAAAAGACTGGCCCATTAAGTTCTGCTTACATTGTTCAATAAGTTTTCTTTTCCAATGTTCTAACATCTTCTGACTTTTTCTAAGAAATCACACGGTCAGGTTCTTCACAGCAATACCCCATTCTTGGCATGAACTTCTATACTAATTAGTTTTCTGTTGACTTGATAAAATACCATGACCAAAGACAACTTGCAGAGAAAGAGTTTATTTCGGCCACAGTTCCAGGAGGTGTCCATAATGGCAGAGGAAACATGGCAGCAGACACACAGAGAAAGATGATAAGAGATCACATCTGAACTGCCCACAGGAAGCAGAGAAAGCAAGTAGGAAGTAGGGTAAGGCTACAAGCTCCCTAAACCTACACCAATGATATACATATTGATATATGTGTTATTTATAAAATTGTACATAAAGTTAAAGATTTATCTCAGTATATAGTATTTATCAAATAAGTAAATCTGCAATTACTATATGTATATTAGTTCCTTTGAATCACATGAAAAGCTCAGCTCAGTGGGCTGTGATGATGAGAAGAATATATGTAACAGCAGGCTAGAATCATAAAATAATTAATAACAATTATGTTGAGAGTTCTGTTTATATGTTCTTGGTCATGAGTAAAGTTTCCTTCTATTTCTTTGCAAGGTGACTGGATATAATGGGCAGAAAATTTTATCTTTAATATTTTAGCATAGAAATGAGCATCAATTTCCAGAATGGGAAATCTGTTTCTATCCTCAATTTTTTAATGACTTTCAAAATAGCTCTAGTCTAGTCTTTGTCTACTGTATCTTCAGAAAACAATGACTTGGCAATTACTAAAGGGAGAGAAGACAGCAGGGAACAGGTAAAACGCATCTTTTTCGTCATGTGGAAAATACCTCCCAAGTATTCCCAACTGTTTTTCCCATCATGTTTCTCACCTGAATTAAAGGGTTTGATCTGTTAACACTTAACCTCCATTAACATATTGTATCCATCTTAGCAGCCACTTAAGTATAGCATCCATTTCTTCCTGCATATGTGTAGGTAAACAGTTCATCAAGGCAAAATCCAAGTTTCATTTTGCTTAGTTCCTTTATATTTTATATACTCTTAAATTCCTATATTGCCTTCTGTATATTGTTTTGTTCTGATTTGTAATTCACTACTCTGCCGTCTGGTGGTTAATTATCTTGTATTTATTTATTTTTTCATTTGCTTATTATCCTAAATTCTAGACATTTAACTTTAATTTGACTTTGTCATTGCATAAGATTTTAATTTTAGTTTTCTGTCTTGAACATAGTAATAAAAACAATACGATTTTATAAAAGCCTGTGTATGGTTTTATAAATCTGAAGCCCCTATGCTTCTTCTCACACTGTATCTTAGCCTTCTTCCTCCAGGTTGACTTAATTTCTTCATCTAAATAGTTCTTTAAAGAATATGTGTACGTGTGCATGTGTGCGTTTCTGTGTGTGCACATGTGTATTGTATTCATGTGTGTACACATGTTTGTGCAGGTGTGTTCTCCGATGCTTGCCCATGTAGAAATCAGAAGCTGTTTATGAGACTTCTTGCTCAATTGATCTTTATCTTAACTTTTTGTAAAAAAAAAAAAATTCAGTAAACTTGGAACTCAATGATTCAACTAGATTGGCTACCTAGAAAAATCCCAGGATCCACCTGTTTCTGTCCCCTTAGACCTCATATTGCCAACATTCCAGCAAACCATCTTGTTGTGATTAGGGGGGAGAGGGGGGTGCGTGTTGTTTGTTCCCCGCACCCAGCTTCCAAGCCCCCAGTCGCTGGCCCGCTCAGCGGCTGGCAGCACGCGAAATAACCACATGACAAACTGGATTCATTTAAACTCTGCCCGGCTTATTATCACTAGCCTTTCCTTGGCTAGCTCTCATAATTAAACTAACCCATTATAAAAGTTTGTAAGTCACCACGTGGTGACATACCGGAAGGGTCTAACCTGCATCCATTTGCGATGGTGGCTTGGGGCTTCTGTTCCTTCCTTCTTCTCCTCCCAGAACTTCCGTTCTGTCTACTCCGCCCACCTAAGGGTTGGCCTAACTATAAGCCAGGCAGCCCTTTATTTAACCAATCAAAACACAGAAATACAGGTGGACCCTCCCACACCATCTGTCTTTTATTTTGATTCTGAGGTTCTAAGTTCAGGTCCACATGCTCAAATGGTAAGCACTTTGCCTTGGCATCATATCCCCAGACTCTTAAACAGATCTTGTTGTGCAAAGGATATTCATTTTAAAACTGAATTGGAAATAGCTTGAGAACTCACTTAATAGACACTAATTTCCTTCAGATAGAATTTAGTGCCTCATTGTTCTTGGCATTTATTTCCTGGTAGGTTTATAATGAAGTTTTCTCAAAGATTATTTTAATCAAGTTACATGAACTAAGTCTGGCCTACAGTCATTTAGGTGAAAATTTAAAATCATGTAGGTTACAAGCATTTGTGCTTCAGATAAGCCAGGAGTCAACCTGGTTGTCAAAACTACTATGGGTTTTGAGACAAGTCTTCCTAAACGTGAGTCAACCTTTCACACATGTGAAAGGAGCTGAAGAATTGAAGAGAAGAGAGGAATGTTGAGACCACTGAGTCAACAGTCACTTCAGTGTCAAGATAAGTATCACTAGACATAAAGTGTTACCATAGTGGGCTAGCTGATGGATAAATCTGAGAAGTGATGCTTTTGCGAATGTCACGATAGGCCTCTATCTGTTCACTTGCTTCTTTTTCTTCATACATAAGCAACACAGGCATCACTCCCTCCCTAACTCCCTCCTATGTTCTCTTCTCCAAAATTCATCTCTTCAGTTATTATTGTTACGTGTATGCATATATACATCTGAATACACATATTAACATACATAAGCATAGCCTACTGAGTTTGTTGAACTGTTCTGATGTATACATGTGTCTGGGGCTGATAACTTGGGATTACACAACCTATATGAGAGTTTATCCCTGGAAATGACTAATTTTCATTCTCTCAGCAGTTACTGATTACCTGTAACTCTTCCTCCTGTGTCGAGACCATACAGAATTCCCCCAGCCTGTGTCAGGATGTCAACTAGCATTGCCATTATGTTATTCTTGGTCAGGCTTTCCTGTCTTGTTTTTCTAGTTTTTAAATTCTTAACCCCCCCACACACAATTTTTCCTTGAGCGTTAGGTGTAGATGTAGATATTGCATTAGAGACGTATTGGTTATGATGGGAAAAGCCACAGTCATTTAGCCTCTACATTGTGATCAGTCATGGATCTCTGCAGTAGTCTCTACAAACTGCAAAAAGAGAAGCTTTTTTGGATGATGAGTGAGGGCTTGCCTGTGAATATAGGGAAAAGTATATAGAACACTGCTGTGGTCTTTCTGTATGCTGTGAATATGTGTTGCTCTCATTGGTTGATAAATAAACCTGCTTTGGCACATGGCAAGGCAGGATAGAG
>JAQHUG010000009.1:1489977-1504456 GCA_028555095.1 Dicrostonyx torquatus | reverse complement strand
GTAGGTTTTATCTTACCAACTGCTAGAAAGAACATTAAATAGCATGCACAAAATGACTCCATTTCAGATGTCACATGGATTTAGAGGTCTGAGAAATTAAATGGACACTTTATTCAAACTTATAGGTGGAACTTGCCATGGTGACTTGTCTAGTTAAACTTTTCTCTGTGTCTCCAAGTGACAGTGAGCCTGAGAGACAGCATTGTGAGCATCAGTCTGAGGTTGGATACAAAACAGGACCCACGAGAAAACAGCCCCCTATACCTCTGTGTAATTTCTAGAAATCAAACCTATTTCCTCAACAGGAATATACATATAATTGTATACAACAAATTTCACTGTGCAAAAGAAGGCACTATTAATGTATGAAACACGAAATTGGGATCCTGTCACATGCTAAGAGCATGGGTATACCTTTTTTGAAAGCAAGATGATGGGGTGTGATCTTTTAGCAAAAGTGATAGACAAGATATACAAACTTGAAGGAGAAGAGAATTAAGTGTCTATTGGATTGTTTCAGGCACTGGTCAAGACTTTGGGTGACATTATACTGGATCAGGTGTTATCACTGCACAAATGATATATTTTGTATACTTCTGAGCTATCAAGACATGCCAATTATTTATTTCAGGCTGTGCCAGACTGCAGCCAGACAGCATGCCTTTGTGTGTCCCATGTAGGAACTAAATGCAGTTTGGGCAACCTCTTCAACTCTGTCCTTTCATGTGCAATTTAATAGTGATATCATCAGTGGAAGTGTCCTGGTACAGGTTTGCTGACCACAGAGGATTGTGCCTGGAAAAACCAAATGTGCAAAATTACATTGGATTTTATTATTGTTGTTAGAAGATTTATTTGAGCTACAAATTCATAAACACATATCACCTATGGACATCTCTACTTATATGTCTGATGGGCAACTCAAATTGAACACACCTCTAAGGAAATTAATAGTTGTCTTCCCAAAGGTAGGTCATATTTCAATGTTATCTCTTTGAAGGAATTAAATCCCTGGATTGTGATTTCCACTAGATAGGAATCTGGGTCTTACCTTTGGCACCTCCATCAGCCTCATCTCTGAACTGCAAAATTCAGCCAAATCCTATCACTGTCTGCCAATCCCAGATAGATCAAGAATTTTTTAATTTTCTATTTTCTTTATACTGTCACTATGCTATTTAATCTTTTGGTATATAGATTTTGTACTATAGCAACACCCACCCCCAACAATGCTTATACTGGTTGTTTGCCATCTTTTCCTCTTCAAAGTAGTAGAAGAATTCATTAGAAATACAAACTGGATTCTATAACACACCCTTCTACTATACCTTCATTTGCTACCAGTGTTCTGAGAACTCAGACCCAAATCCTTAAGTAGACTTCACACAGTGTGGATGCACACATAGGACACTCTGCTGTATAACTTCCCAGCCCTTTTACTGACAGCTGACATACGGTGGATCCTGGTATGGAAGGAAGCCCCTCCCACTGCTGCATCCTCATTAGCTAGGCTGTCTCTGGATAGCTAACTCAGAGCAAGTCTCTGTGAAGCTCCCATGTCAGATCGCCTTTTGTAAACTTATGACATTATGAATTTTGCCTTATGATTTACATGTTTGCTTTTCTTGTTTGTGTTTTAAAAATTAAAAGGTCTTCACCATAATGAAAGAGATCTTTATTTAAAATTTCTCTCCATATTAGGAGTAGAGAGATGGCAAGGCACTTGACATTTGCTGCTTTTCGAGAGGATTGGTGTTTGGTTCCCAGTGTCCACACTAGGTGGCTCACAGTGGCCTTCTAACTGCAGCTTCAGAGGATCTAATGCCTTCCTTTGGGTCTCACAGGTACATACATGCATACACACACACACACACACACACACACAATTATATACAAATAAAACATTACAAATTCTCTCCAAGCATTATTTCCTTCTCTGAATCTTGTGTACTAAAAGATTGATTGGATATTTTTCTTTCCCTGTCTCCCCTCAGGGAACTGGAATTGATGTTCAGCAGCCCATGCTGGTATTTGTCACACACAAACAGGAAGTGAGGAAAAACGGAATAATTAGCAGCCCCCAGCAAGACTGTGAGTAGCATGCTTGATTCTTTTTCTTCAGGGTTCAGCGAGCTCCAGTGCGATGATTGACTAAATTAAGCATGCAAAGATCATCTAGATCGTGGGAGAAATGTTAGTAAACCATTCCCACTTAAATTTTGGGAAGAATTGCTCAAATTAGATTTGTTGAATGAGCCCTAATTTTTGGAACTATGCTAACTTATATGTAATTATCAATACAGATATAGATACTGATGATAAAACTGTGTTCATGAAGCAGTAGAACTTTTGCCTTTGTATAAACTCTTCTAATATACTCCCCATCCATCCATTCTTCCACTTTCTAATGAAGAAAGTTCCATCATCCCCTTGATGAGACTCCCTTAGAAGGCCATTTTGTAGCCCTGCAGTTCTTTGGCTCTCTCTTCTATAGAATGTATTTGATCACTAACATTCCTACTTTTCTGCAAAATCAATTTTCTTTTAATCCCAGAGATGAGGTTACTTTGCTGGAGAAGGTGATGGGCAGCTTGTAAGGGGACTTGAATGTGTGCATTGGCTCTTGTTCTTCTCAATGGTCTGCTGAAACTATGGATCTGTGCACAGCTGATTTTCAGCTTAGGTGATGATAGGATTTTCATACTCAGTTACTATGGGAACAGAACCACACAGCCATATTAAAGGGAAAGACTGATGCTTACTTTTTGGCCAAATCCATAAAACTCATGAAATCCCCATGCATTTGGAATGGGTTTGTGTGTCCAAGCTCAGTTCACACAGAGGGCATGGGTGAGGCCTAAATTAGCAGAATACTTAATGTGGGTAAGTTGGTTGCCACATTATCCATTAGATTTGAAAAGAATATTGACATTCTAGTTCCATTAAAAAAAAACAAGGCACTTAGGAAAGTGGATTTTGGGAGAGCAAACCATGAAAACCCAGCCTTTGTTTCCCATTGCCCTTACAGGCCTCATCCAAGTCCATTTTGAGTTCAGTCTCTACAGCTTCCACTCTCAAACTCTTATAAAGGGTCTCCTCACTTAGTGCAGATCATTGTCTCAAAATCCAGCTAACATATAATCATCCCAACATTATCCCAAAGACAGTAATATTGCTTATATATTAAAGCATATATTAAAGTTTCCAATTTTTTGAAAATTTTAAGACTTTCTTATTAGTTCTATTAATTTGTATCATTTAGCAAACTAAATGTGTTCTGTATTTTTAAGTGGTGGTGTAATTTAGAGATCAGAGAAAAAGTTTTCATTTAGGAGCATACAGGTCTGTGTTTACCACAAACACTTCAATACGGATAAAATACATAGAAACCCATGACAAAAAAGTAGCTAATATTAAGTCTTTTGGGGAGTGGAGTTTGTCAAGGACTTCTGGGTAGTGTAGCCATGGGATTTCATGGCAAGACACTTGACTATGGGAAGAAAATGAAGGAAGACTTATCAGGTCCATAGGTGCTTGAAGAAGTGTGAAGAGGGAGGACCATGGAAAGGCTGACAATCCTGTGACAATGCCACAAAGGAACACAGAGCTATTCTGTGGAGTATGCAGTCTTTAAAGACAAAGCAACTGAGACCCAGAGACAGGAGGCAAGTGGGTAAGAAGGAACTCTGTGTCTGCCTCTTTCACTGCATCCTTACGACTCACCTATACTAGTCTGCAGAGACTCTCTGAGCCTCTCTTTCTCTCTCCTATTTCTCTCTCTTCAAAGGGTATAAAGTATGGAAAGTTGGATTAGAAACATAGATATATCCTAAGCTTTCCTATAGGACTGAAAATTCATTATTTATTTCATACTCCAGAGAACCTGGAAAGGTAACTGAGAGCTAAGTTGTGTTGGGGAAGAATACGATAGCAGCACAGATTTGAGTGTCTCTACCAGATGAACGAGCAAGGAAATTACAAAAGAGCTAGGAAACCAAGACAAGCAGTTCTCCCAACCATACTTAATGCTTTAGCTATAGTGAAGAGAAATCAATGTATTTCTTTTGATGTCATTTGCCATTTGCATTTTGAAATGAAGGACTCCAAAGCATTCCTGCCTCTCTGCCATGCCCCTCTGTCACTTGATGTTTTATTGAGGGTTTCTCTGCTTGAGGACTGAAAGCCCACCATCACACAGTATCTAAGGTGACTTGCCACAACAGACTACAGGGGTGACACCTAGGATTTCATCAGATCACCTTACAAGTGAGCCTCCACACCACTGCAGGGATCAATCAGAACTCTGATGTTGACACTTCCATGTCTTAAGGAGAAGAAAGTCACTCGAATACCAGAAATGGGACATTCAGTGTGACCTAAAGATGCTGATGTAGTCACTTTTCGCCCTGGATGTCTTTCTTTATGGAACTTCTTTCAACTGTTCTTTGTATTTCCAACTGTTCTATTTATTTCCCAGAATCACTGTTCCTTTGGCCCTGATAAAGAACAGAATAGAAGAGCATGCTCTAGAAGCTAAACTCACCTTTTTTATTGAAAAGTCACATCATGGGGGATGACTACATGACAATGATAGGATTTGAACCTTTCTGTGGCTTGGTCTCCTGAAGGACTCTGCCATCAGACAGAAAGGAAGTTCACATCTTGGTCTAAATTCTATACACTTGTCACGACAATTCTGAAACCATTCAATATAAGAAAACAAAATTTATAGATAGAATATGAAGCTGACCTCATATATAAAAGCTTTTACCTGCCATCCCTTTGCAAGCAGACAGGGGCTGAGGTGTTGTATGGCTGCAGGGAACAAAGCATGTCTGGCCTTCCTTTTCCTGGCTGTCGTAAGAAGTGCACCACTCTTTATGCCTGGGGTCAAATGCCTGTGACTCTGAGCCAGTTGTGGAGAAAACCAAATCTTCACCACCAGATGTGGGCTTCTGAATCTCTGTCTGCCCTGGAACGATGCTGCAGAGTACTTTTCCATCCTTGTGTCAGATCCTGCTTCCTCTGTTTATTTTGATTCTCTTTTGGATGTTGTAGACATGCTGTGAATAACACCATTGATACATGACTTTCCCCTTTATCTCCCTCTTAGGTTGTGTAATATGGCTCCTCCATTATCCCTGGCAAGACTGTTATGCCTCCCTTAATCAGTGTGACAATTATGAACTTAATGGTTTATCAACTGACCTCAGGATTCTTCCCTACTGTTCACAAGAGCATGATGATGACTAAAGGCAGGGACATATTTACCTGTTCTGGTGAGGTAAGAATTGTAGACCATGAATACCGGTAAGGCTTATTAGAAGCCAGACAGTGCACAAAGATGTCCGTGTCCCTATACATTAATAGCAGGTTATCTCTTTGCCCCCTTTAGAGATTTTTTTCCCTCGTGTTTTAACTCCCCAGTAATCAAGAATTTATGGCCACAGAAACTCAAGTTCCTTGCAATTTAATAATTTCTAATTATACCAGTTTTTCTTAGAAGAGAGTATAAGTAGAATTTTGTGTTTGAATAAAACTGTCAGTAAGTCATGTGATCGTTACATGAAACACTGATTAGCATGCATGGTGGGTGAAGAAGTCATATCTACCAGCTTTTACCCGCTGCCCCTAACTTTAGTCCTCAGGGTCTCTCTGGAAACTGAATCAAAGCATAGCATATTGTCACCAACAGTTGATGCTAACTGGATATTAACAACAAAAGAATTAACTAGGACTCATATTTCACTGTAGATATGTAATAAAATTCAAAATTAAGCAAAAGGTTATATAGAAAAGCTAAAATGATAAAAGTATTTGGATAAAATCTGAAATTGAATTTAATAATAAATTTTATACATAGCTATAATACACTTGAATGTCAGATACCTAAAATAGCTTCACCATTCAAAATATTGCATAACTCTTAGAATCCAACTAAAAGAGGCAAAACATCCCAATTGAAAAATCTTCCCAGGACCTGAGATGGTGTCAGAGGTAGGCTACATTCCTAGCATTCATAAGGATCAGGGATTGATCCCAAACACTACCTGACAGTGATAGTAAAGATAGAATTGTAATAAGTAAGTGGAAAAATCATTGAAATGGACTTTTTGCCAAAAAATCACATATAAGATGCTTTGCATTATTAATTATTAGAGAAATAAAAATCAAAAATAGGATGGGAGACCACTTAGCTGTTGTAATAAGATTGCTTGTTTGTTTCCTGGCTGCCCTGAAGCTTAGATCCAAAATAATCACACAGAAATTGTATTAATTAAATCACTGTTTGGCCCATTAACTCTGTCTTCTTATTGAAGAACTCTTACATACTAGTTTAACCCATTTCTATTAATCTGTGTATCGCCACATGACTGTGGCTTACCAGCTAAAGTTCTGGCATTTGTCTCCAGTGGGGCTGCATTGCTTTTGTTTTACTCCACCTCCTTTCTCCCAGTATTCAGTTTAATCCCCACCTACCTCTTTTCCCTGCGCGGGTCCAATACACTTTCTTTACCAACCAATGGTATTCACAGCATACGGAGGGGAATCTTGCATCACTTAACACCCAGAGGATGGTAATAACACAACCCCTAATGGTGGAGCTCCCAGGGTGGAGAGGCACGGAGAAATCAGAAACCTTGTACATTTGTGTTGGGAAGAAATTGGAGCAACTGATACGGAAAGCAGTTTGGATACATCTCAGTACACTTGTGACACAGCAACTTTGTTCACAGGTGAACAAAACTATTGAAAGTAGGGGCTAAAATAGATGCCATATAACAATATAATACCAATATTATAACAGCCTAGATAGAGACAACCTATGTCTACTAACAGAAGAATAGACAAAAATGTAATGTCTATGCTAAATGAAACATTAATCATAAGAATGAAAAGATTCTAAAGAAGTCGCAAACATAGAACGTCACTGATATCATGCTAAGTGAAAAGAGCCCAATTCAAACTCACAGATATGGTCTGATTCCACTTATAGAAAACATGTAGTACAAACACGGTCACAGGGAAAGAAAGTAAATTAGCGGGTAACAGGTTTGGAATGAGTAGGGAACCAGGGACTTATTCCTTACTAGATACATAATTTCTGGGTGGGGTGATGTCTGCAGACTAGAGTGAGAGCAACTGAATTGAGTTGTTTATTAAAAACAGTTAACATGCTGTATTTCACATCACACTTATTTGCCACAATAAAATAAAGATTTTACATGTAATTTTTAACACACATTCAAAGATGTTCAGTATCATTTAGCAGTACCATCAAGGGCAGTGAGTCTCCTTTGTCCTCTGAGGTTTCTGAACAACTCACTCTCATCGGCCTACCCTAACATGTACAACTGTTGCCAGCGTTGGTAAGTTGTTCACTGTCAATCAGGCAGCAGGGATCTGGAGTAAAACAGATTGAGGCAAGGTTTGATTCCACCAAAACTGGACTTGTCATCCATGAAGCAACTTAATCTTCCTGAGCTTTGGTCTCCTCATTTGTCAAGTCAGGAATTACCCCCTCATATGCTTCTTTTAAGGCTGAATGTCCTTGAACTATAACAGCCTCCATTGTGTGTCTGCTAGGTGAACGGTGATCAAATTATTATGCACACAAATGCTTGCTTAGGTTTCCTCCCATCTAAACACTCTCCATATTTACACTGGGGTTGATCGATTATTTAGTTTTGCAACTTTTATCTGTATAACCATGAAAGCAAAGGAGCAACGAAAACACACAAAACTGAGATGAGGAAGAATGATGATCATTGTGTTTTCCCTTGGGCCTTCAACCTCATTCTGACCTCTGCATCTACTCTTTGTGTTACCACCTTCAGTGGTATCTTTCAAGGGCAGATCAGCTAGGAGATGGACTTTCAAGGAGCCAGCAGGAGGAATCTGTCAGTTACTCTTCTTGCTGAGAGGATAAATTACCTGGCAGAAAGCATCAAAGGAGGAAGGTGTTGTTTCTAATGTGTAGTTCCAAGTGATTTCTGCCCATCAGGCCTGGAAAGGCAAGGGATAGAGGCAACTCCCATCTGAAGTGGCAGGAGCATGAAGCCACTGGTGACATTGAAAATGCCAGGAAAGAAGCACAGCAAGAAACAGAGATGATGCAGTGCTGGAACTCAAGGGTGCCCTTCTCAAAGCTTGCTCCTGGTAATATCAGCCTGCTGGTGGGGCCCTACTTCCCAAGAGTTCCATAATACCTCCACACAATTCTACCAGGTGCTAAGCACATGATCAAAATATGAGCCTGGGCCTGAAGAGATGTACGGCTCAAGAGTTAGGAGCACTTACTGTTCTTATAGAGGACCTGGTTTTTGTTGCCAGCACCTACATGGTGGTTCACAGTTATGTCTTCCAGGAGATCCAACTCCTTCTTCTGGTTTACGTGCTCTTTCTGTATGCAGAAAGATGAAAGCTCACAAAGATACACATAAGAGTTTAAAAATATCACACACACACACACACACAAATTTATGGAAGGCATTTCAGATTCAAATGGGTAGATGCTAAAGAGAGGGCATTAAAATGATCTTGAAGTTTCTTGGAATCCAGCAGGCACTTTAAGTTCTAATCCCCATTCTGTTCAATAAGGAACATGATAGAAAGAGTGAAAGCTTGGAAAGGGAGAATCTGAGGATGTTCTTTGTTCTTAAGAAATGTATTCACCTTCTGTTTCAGTATTTGAATGGCTGAAAGGACAGAGTCAGAAGGCACAGCTACGATGCTGAACTTTGAACCCTGACTCATGATGGAAATTTAGTTTTCTTTGTGCCTTGTTGTGGCCTCCAAAGGTTGAGCTATCTCGGCACGTTACTGGAGGTGAAGGCTGAGTTACAGTGCAAACGAGGAATTCATTAATTGTAATCAGTGACTCTGCAATGGACCCCATGTGATACAGAAGACTTGGCAGAAGCGCCGTTGTGAGCATTTCCTCACAGCACTTACAGATAGGCTGTTAAACAATATAGCCTGTGTTTGTGCCCTCGCCGTTTACTCTTAAATTTACCAACATTTCCAAAGGGGCGATTATAGAGTAATTGTGTAACTGAAAGGAATTTGAACTGATAGGTGACAGACATGTTGGGTTCGTACTTTTGTCAGCCATGTTTGTATGCAGAGCTCTCCCCTCAAGGGAGACAGAAGACACCCGAAAAGACTTTTACCACCTGCTCCAAACTCCAAAGATAAAAATTCCCACCCTGAGAAGTAGGCTTTTCAGGATTCAGTTTCAGTTATTTCTGCATCCATGAACAAATGCTGAATTACTTCCTATACTTTGGTCCCCAGCTTGCAGTATCCAGGGGTTCATTCGGTCATGCCAAAGATGCTAAACAAATACCAAGCAGACATGTTTGCCTAATCCCTATTACCTTTACCATAGTTCAATGTAATTTTCCCAAATGTTTCATTTATATTATTTCAGAGCCTGTGACAGTCAGGATTGTGAAGTACAAGCCTGCATCTGTAATCCATTTACCAACTCTCTCCAGTGCAGTGGAGAGAGGGAGGGAGGGAGGCAGGGAGGGAGAGGGAGAGAGAGAGGGAGGGAGAGGGAGAAGGAGGGGAAGAGAGAGAGAGAGAGAGAGGGAGAGAGAGAGAGAGAGAGAGAGAGAGAGAGAGAGAGAGAGAATTGGGAGGGATTTTTTAAGCATTGAAAAACAAGCAGAGAGTAAGAGCACATCTGTTTTCATAAGAAATCATGGAACCTGGCCCCCTTTCAGCGGGGTATTTTACTACCACATGGCTTTAATCCTACATCTGGGCCTGTTGTTTTATGAAATATTTCCCACAGATGATGTCAATTATAATTTTTGTCCCGGTCGTCAATTTACGAACTCTTGGAATAAGACAAAATGAAACAACCAGAAAAAGAACAACTTATGTGGTCTACTCTCTGACAAAATTATAGCTGTGTGATACACATCTAAAATCAATAACTCTGCTAATGATTAGCAGAACACACTGTTTGGTTTATGGGCAGGGATGGGGCCCACACTGTGCACATGTTTGGCTCGGGATTGCATTTTTTTTTGTTTGCTGTGTATTTACCAGCAGATGTCCAGCCGTTTATTTAATGCTCCTCCTATGAGCCAGTAGTAGGCCATGTCAGCGTCTGTGCGACATTTATAAGTCATCTGCCAGCAATACAGGTGGAATGCTTTCATGAGGCCTTTGCCTTCTCTCTGTGGTGATGAGCTATCACAGAAATCATGGATAGGTCTTTATAGAGTTATATGGCTATTAAGATGTGGGGCTCTGATCATGTGTGTAAAGAATTTTGGATTCCAGCATATGGTTTTTTAGAATTGCCTTGAAAGGAACGTTTGTGGTGCTCAACTTTAGCAGCTGGTCTGAGGGCAAAAGGTTTTCCAGAGAAACAAAGAAACGCCATCAGACCTAAGCACAGCCAAAATGTTGGCAGCAAATGCAATTTCTCTCTATTAGTAAGGATTCCTTCAGTACAGGGAGATAAACTGAATTCCTTAAAACTTACTTATGAATACGAAGTTTTGTAAGTAATAAGAGAAGATTGGGGGTTTTAAATTGGTTTGGGGGGCAATCTAGCACTGAGGAGATCCTGTCTCCTTTGGTTGTATCAGTATACAGACTTGCTTCAATAAAGGGGCTACCACTGAGGCTGTGGCAAACTTGATTTTCAAAAGAAAGAAATTGCAAAAGAGTAAGGGTTTTGGAATATTCTAAATCTTCAATTCTTCATATTTTATTTTGGAAACTAGGTATTTTAATGTCCAAAGATGAATGAGCACTGGATAGGGATTAGCACTGGTGAATGATAGTCTGCATACTCAGATGATTACATTCTTATCACTGTACCTCTATTTTCTCACCAGTGTCACTGTGGAGTAAGACAGAGCATGCCACAGTTGTCGCTACTATAATTTAGAAAGAAGAGAATGAAGGATTCAACTGTGATAACATCTGTGTACATTAGTAGATCGGCGTAGGACAGTGCATCTTTCAAAGGGTCTTTGTTTAGACCAGCGTTTTCTCCCATAGAAAACAGATTAAAGTCATTAGGAAGACACTGTTAGTGTTCTGGTCTGACCTTGTTTAGATGCTCTCTACATTCTATAAATAAGGTCTGCATTAGTTGCTCAGTGGTCTTAATTCACTCCCCACCAAGGCTGGGCCTGCATCCTTCATTCCCTATCTCTGAGAGTAATCCCTCAAGACATCACATGTACCTGGTGCACCCCATTCCAGCTACAGCAGGATGAACAATGAGTGCTCTTAAGATTCCTGGAAGAAAGAGTTCATCAGGGAAAGCCTAAGCTTTGCAGGCAGTCTTACATCATGATTGTGAGAAATAAATATTTTTCCTTTATCTTTTTCTTTTGAGTATATATATATATATGTATATATGTGTGTGTATGTAATATATATATATATATCCAAAACTAACCTCAAATCTTTTCATCTTTCTACTTCCTCCTCCTCCTCCTTCTCCTCCAGCACACCCACCCTAGCCACCACCATGTCCACTCACCCCTGCCTCCACCACCATCGTCATCAATATTATCATTTAATATCATTCACTTCTCTCCACCCCTCTCTGGCCACTCTCACTCATTCATTTTAATATCTTGTACTTATCATTTCTTTCCATCAGAACTTTAACAGGGGCTAAGTTAAATGCAGTAAGCAATGCAAACATCAAGAAGAAGTTTTTAAGGTGATAGTTATAGAAAACAGCCAAGCCCTGTTTGAGTCTGGTAGAGAATTCGGGAGACAATAATGAGCTCCGCTGGGACAGAGAGCTCTCACACTAAGCAGTAACTGGAAGTAGGGTAGGAGGATTTTGCCAGAGAAAAGAATAGAAGTAAAAACAGCACAGCCACATAAAACCATTCTGCCCAAGGCTAAAGTGCAGTAGAGATGGAAGGCGACAGCTGAACAGCCTTGCAGCCATTCACAAAGGCTCCCCAAAGGCAGGTGCTCTGGATCTTGCTCCACAGGAACCATGAAGAACAAGAACATGAAAGGTGATTTGTTCTCAGGATGCGAACTCTGTTTTTCTTTGAAGAGTAGAGCTGGGGTTGCTCAGTTCTGCAGTTGGGTTGAGATGCCAGAATAGCTCGTATTACAGTTTGTAGGGTCTTCACTGCCACCCCAAGGAAAGAACGGAATGCCTCAGCAGAGACTTTAGCAGCAATAGCCTGAACTACTTACTGTTGTCCCCAAACAAAAGCAGAGTTTTGTGCTAGTGCACTAGAGAAGGGAGCGGATGGTTGCTGAAATAGCAACCAGGAGGCTCTGTAATGGCTGTGACTGCGGAGGTGAGGGGCTGACTCAGGGCACCAGCATTAGGATCAATGAGAGGACAGAGAAAAGAGGCATTACTGTGGTGAGATTTTAAGTCACGGTTGACTGAATAGAGAGGGCCATAGTGAGGGGAGGAGCTACATATGATTTCTGCATTTTCCAACACAGGAAGGGAATCAGGTAGTTGGCCACAACAATGCATACAGAAAAGGAGCAAATAGGACAAAGGGGGTGGAGGGGAAGAGGAACTATGGGTTTAGATGTGCTGACATGAAATACTGATGAAAGAACCAAGAACTGATCTCTAGGTGGTAGACTGATGGGTGATTAAGAAAAGAAAGATAGATTTTGGTTCATTTAGGTCTCTTTTCTATGTAAGTGTTGGGTGCCTGTTGTACAACAAAACTTTTTCCTGGGGCAACACAACAGGCATGTCTCTTCACCATAGATGGGGATGCCATAACAGACGAAAATATTACAGTTACTTTCAAAGTGCAAATTGGTGAACCTATGAGTTTTCTGGGGGTTACATATGGGTGAAGGGTTACTTAAAGCAGCAGAAATGACTCAAAAGACAGCTGCATAACCAAAGCCCACAACAGCACTGGTGACAGCTCACAAAGCATGGACAGGAGGTGCTAAATTTAATTCATTCTCTGAAATCCTCAGTCATTCTCTCTGAATCACTACATTTCCATATCCCATAGCTCCTCCACAGAGCAGCCCTACATTTCTCCATGTCTGATGAACTCACTTGACCTGACTTAATCTGTTCAGACTTACTGAGGGCTAACTGGGGGTGGGGCTTTGCTCTACTCTGAAGCACCCACTGGATATGAGACTCTGAGAAGCCCTGGTTTGGCACTGTGGCTGTAGCCATAGCTATTGTCTTTCTATTCACCACACTCTGGATAGGAAAACCATCTCAACTTCTGTCATAATCTTTTTACTTGAGGAAGATGCACCCTTCCTAGTGTAAAGGGGTAATTACCCACCCCTGGGACAGACTTGTCTTTACTGTATTGTTCTATCAAGGATGTCTTCTGTGAACCACCCCTCAGGCTTTAAAGACTTTCAGAGTCTCCTTAGCATACATTCAGCTGTCATTTTTGTTGCCTCACAATTCCAGCTTGATATAAATCATGCCACATTTTCCTTCAGGTAACACATAGACCTTTTCTCTGCTTTACTGTTTTCTTTTCTCCTCTAGGTTGCATTCTTACTTTATGGACTCTCTTTACATGCAGGTGGAAGTCACTGAGATCTGTCAAACCTTTTCTACTTTATAAAGACCTTGATTTCCCCACTCAACAGCACAGCAAAGCTACCAAAGCTCCATACGAGCTTTGAGGTCCTTTCTCGTTCTATATTTAACTCTTCTGTGAACATAGTTCTATCTGCTCCAGTAAGCACAGCTTCTATTATTCCTAGTTCTCTCAATAGCACCCATCCCTCCTCTAATGTTTTCTATTCATGGACTTTTATGGACTGCTGTAGTAAATCCTTCAGCCAGTAGCCTTTAAG
This sequence comes from Dicrostonyx torquatus, assembly GCA_028555095.1. Lineage (NCBI taxonomy): Eukaryota > Metazoa > Chordata > Mammalia > Rodentia > Cricetidae > Dicrostonyx > Dicrostonyx torquatus. Next base: position 1,490,638 of record JAQHUG010000009.1, on the reverse strand, counting down.
TTACCCGCCCACTTGGGCATGATCTCTTATGCTATAAATGCCGATGTAAATGCACACTTACTCTCTTCAAGCTGCTGATTCATTTGCTATTCCCCATTTGAGCAGAGGACTGTGATTTGTGAGTCTACCCCTAAATAAATAACCCTTTATTATACTCAATTGTGAGCTGGTGTGGGATTTCTTTGTAGCATCCATCATTATCTGGTGCCCCACATGGAATCCAACTCCACACCTACTAGGTAGACTGGTCTAAAAGGCCCCAAGGGTTTATTGGCCCATGTCTGCTCACCTGGCTTGCTTTCACCTACTAAGCATTTTTTTTGTAAAACCCCCACCACAGCAGAGATAAGTGCATGGCAATTTGGAAATTTCCAAGCTCGCACCCTCCCCCCCCAACTGCCATGTTCCCTGCTGTGTGGAGATTTGCACAGATTTTGGTTGTGCTCCCTGTTCATGAGTTCTGAGCTCCCTGCTCCATGTACAGAATTAATTTAATTGCTTTGAATTTGTCAAGCAAAGCATATTTTCAGTATTTAACCAACACCAAGGCTGAAAAGACAAAAGTGGCATAGGGCTGTTCATGCTGCCACCTGTTGCATCATCACTGGTCACAACATAATAGTATTAAACAGGGCCAGAGAGAACACTTTAGTGACTTTTT
>JAQHUG010000009.1:1461361-1471648 GCA_028555095.1 Dicrostonyx torquatus | reverse complement strand
GGGCCTGGAGGTCTTATTCTTACAGGTCTTTTGAAGCTTTTATGAATCAATGTTTCTATTCATGATATCTATACATTCATAATCTCTATAGAATGGGCTCTCTCTATACATGTATTATGTATGTATAAAGGTTACTGATTTTTTGTGAGTAGGTTTTGTACAGAGGCCATGCTCATCTTTTCTGTATCATGCCAATTTTGGTGTTTGTGCTGCCAACGGGAGCTCTAATTTGACTTTCTATCTTGCCAGTTTGCTCAAAGTATTTGTCATTCCCAGAAGCTTTCTTTTAGGACTGTGTTTTAGTAGGGGGTCCTTTAATGAGCATTCCCAGATTTAGCTCCATTTAAACTGAATTGTGCTTTCAGGTCCTTTCCTATTATACTGATGCAAGGATTTTTGCAGTGATACAAATCTTCATATTAATAGCAAATCTTTTGTCTTCTGCACTCTTGTCTAAAATTGTAAGCACACAGACTGCTGTCCACACAAAATTTCATGTTTTTCACAGGCACCTCTGCCACTGTCGACTACATGAAGGAAGCAAGCAATGGCTAAAGCCAAGCCTGAATGTTGTCTTTCACCAAGCAAGTTAGTTCATTGCTCCTATGTTCAGCTTCCCTAGGTTTTCAGGATATAAACAAAATCATACAAAATGGCCTTTACCACATTTCCCAGGAGAGTCCTTGCTCACCACTGAAGCCTCCTGATCTGGGCCTCTCCTCTGTTTCTTTTACCATTCATGTCATCCAATATCTCACCTAAAAGAGTCATTAAGTCCTACTTACTTCATCCCAGGATTTTCATAACTCATAGCTGCAAACTCTTAGGATTACTCCTGAAAGCTAGAATCAAAAGCTTAGGAACCATATAATCAGACTTATTTCAGCAACAGCCACACTTTTAGATACAAATTTCCTGCCCTTTGCTGGGACAAACACCTGACCAAAGCAGCGTAAGGAAGGCAGGGTTTATTCTGGCTGATTGCTTGAAGGTACACTCCAATACACGACAAGAGCTCGAGGGTACACTCCATCACACGACAAGAGCTCGAGGGTACACTCCATCACATGACAAGAGCTCGAGGGTACACTCCATCACACGACAAGAGCTCAAGGGTATACTCCATCACATGACAAGAGCTCGAGAGTACACTCCATCACACGACAAGAGCTCAAGGGTACACTCCATCACATGACAAGAGATTGAGGCAGCTGGTCACATTACAGACAAGAGAGAACTGAATGCTACAACATAGCTTCACTTACTCCTTTTTATATTTATTTTGTTTATCTGTATGTGTATACATATGTTGTGTGTGTGTGCATGCACGTGTGTGTGTGTGTGTCCCACAGCACACATGTGAAGTCAGTGGACACCCTTTTGGGAATAAGTTCGCTCATCCTCCCTTGTGGACCCCATTTAGAAGGATCATTTATAAAATGTATTTTGAAGAAAACTCAATTATGAAGGTTTTTTTTTTCTATTTCTAAAGAACTGTTCAATACTAGTAGTTTCTTCCCACTTTATCTGCAAAGAATTTTGTAAGACAAATAAAGTAGAAATATTTATCATATTAATACACTCTTACCTTTGTTTTTATGCATGTGTCATGTGTGTATGTGTGCACGCTATACATTGTTTTGCTAAATTGTATGTGATGTTTGTGTTCCCTGAGAAGCTGGGTCTGTCAGCATGGCTAAGCTCCCCCATTTCAGACTCAAGAATGCTTTTCTCAAAGTATCCTCCAAGCCCCCTTGGCTGGGTATGGGTTGTCCCCCTAACTCTGAGAGGGGAGACAAAGCAGCCCAAGAGTGAGTATTGTGCCCTCAGAACAGCTGGAAGGTGAGCCATTTCCAAGGGATGCTTTTGTTGTTTATCCCATGGGATACAATGGCCTGCAATGGGAAAGGGAAGCCAGAATTTCAGTGGTAGGAGACTCAGCATGGGGAAACTGCTCATGTGGAAGGTCGTTGTCTTTCTCAGCTTCCACTCTGGCTTTTGTTTTGAGAGCCCACTTTGACAATATTATCTTTATCTGTGGTTGTTCTTTTACCTGGTAGCCTCACCTGAGAGTACACTGTGGTTTTGTACTCTTTGTTGCCAATAAACTGGTGGCTTTAAAGGAGCTTCCCTAGTCAATTTTGTCTGGATGTTTTCGTTTGTTTGTGTCACCTGATTTGGTGACATTTTGCTGCCTATAGTCAGACTGCCAACATTACTGTTCTGTTACTATGAAGAGAGAAAACTTACAAGAGAAATCGTTGAGAGGTGGGAGGCAGTCACCCACGGTGCTGGAGCTGGAACTGAGAATTTTACAGCCTGATCCACAGGAAGCAGACAGAGAGAGACACTGGTTCTGGCATGGGTTGGTGAACCCCAAAGGCAATTTGCAGTGACACACGTTATCCAATAACTCTATATCTATTCCACCAAGGCCACATCTCCTAATCCTTCCAAAGAGTTCATCAACTGGGAACTAAGCATGCAAATATATGTATCTGGAGTAGGAGGGTTCATCTGTATTTTTGTGCTTTGATTGGTTAAATAAAGACTCTGCCTGGCTTGTAAAATAGGTCAGCCCTTAGGTGGGCGGAGTAGACAGAATGGATGTTCTGAGAAGAAAGGAAGTGAGTCAGTCACTATGAGGCTCCTGTCGCAGATAGATGCAGGTTAGAACTTTCCAGTAAGTCACCCACCTCGTGGTGACATACAGACTTTTATAATGGGTTAGTTTAGATATGAGAGCTAGCCAAGAAAAGGCTGGAGATAATGGGCCAGGCAGAGTTTAAATGAATATAATTCTCATGTGGTTATTTCGGGCATAAGCAAGCAACCAGCGGCTGAGTGGGTCGGTGGCTGGGGGCTGGAAGCCAGGCGCTGGGAATATAACCCACACCTCTCCTCCACTTACAACATGTATCTATGTGAGGCATCAAACCACACCATCATCCACGCATCTTGTATATATCTATCATTAATTCCTTAACCTTGCTTGCTGTACACTTAATTAACCCCTCATTCAAAATAAAGCCCTACTAAAGGTCATTCTCCAGAGCATAAAGAACAGTGGGGGGATTCCTGGAGATGAAACTTAAGGTCTTACACATGTTATACAAGTTCTCCATCACTGACCTAGATTTCAGGCCTTACTCTCACTCTTTACAACCCTTAAAAAGAACAAGTTTGGTCCAGTGTTGTCTTATTTTGCAGTGTTGTCTCTTCACACTGTGTTACTTGTGAGACTCATTCTGGGAACACTGAGCTCAGTGCAGATTCTATCTTGAAATACACTAAATTTCTGGCAGGGAAGTGTCCAGTAAGCACAGAGACATTTGCTTTTGGGATCAGTACTCAGAGTTCCAGGGTTGCTTTCCTTTAAAGTGCTTGAAAGGGTCTGTTGCTTATTTAAATACAAGGAAGAGTGCTGGGGAGTGACCACAGTGTGATGCTGGATAGAGGGTCCATTTAACCTATGTGGATTCCTATGCAAGGAGACAAAGATACTCTTTGATCATTTGTAACTGTTTCCAAATTGAGTGGTGTGCACCATATTGCTGACACCCAAGTAAGAAGACAGTGTTGCTCTAGACAGAGTATGTGAACTGGTGTCTATAGAACAATAACAAATCTTGCTAGTAAGCTGTATTTGTGCTAATTTTATTTTCATAACTTGTGTTACTGAGCCATACTTAGTGCCTCCACCCAAGTTCAGGTTTAGAGGACTATGGGGTTCTTGTTTCTAGCACAGTAAGAACAGACAGAACAAAACTTATAAAATGGCCTGCACACAGCTTTTTATTAGAAGAGTACCAAACTGGCCATAACTGGGATTTGTCATTATTCTTGAACTACTTACCAAACACAAAATCCAGTTTGATTGAAATTTTTCCCTTACTTTTTAAACCTAAGTCTTTTCTGGGAAATGTATTCCGTATGCTCATGAGCCATTTACACTTAGATCATCAAAATATTTTGCAAGAACTATTAATGTCCAAGATGTCTCTAAAGCCTCTTCTCTTATAAGCAGGAAATCATTCTTTGTTTTGCTATTTTTAGTTTATGCTTTTTCTTAAGAATAAACAATTTAGGGACCAAGAAATAATGAAACAAACACCAGGATGCTGAATGGGTTCAGCAGACCCTGTACATAGAACAGAGGCTCTCACTCTTACAACTGAGGGAAACTTGCTGATTTATTAGAGTACTGGTACACAGTATTCTTACTGATGAACACCAAAGAGGTGTTTAATGCCCTTTTCAGAAAAATATAAACCTTCTTATAAAATAAAAAATGAATTTAGTTGTAATTATAGAAGGAAAGTTATGAAACCATAGCCAATCCCAATTTACTGATGAACTCAATATGTCTTACTGGTTTTGGTGAAGTTTTCCATTGAATATTCAATAATAAAATAGGGAAAATAAGGCTAGAGGTGCAATAGAATAGCTATTATTGCAATTAATAGTTATTAATGTAATAGATAGCTTGATAATGGAATGCTTGTGCAGTTTGTATAAGGCCCTGTATTCAAATCCAAATTCTTTCCCAAATAAATAGTGATAATTAATAAAATAAAATAAGCAAATATGTTAAAATGATTTATAAGATAGTAAGTAGTTACTGACAATAAGTAAGTAGAAACTCCTTACTGCACTGGAATTCTTCATTTTCTGTCTCTTGTGTTGCTGGCAATTATTTGCAGACATGGAGATCAACACATGCCATTGGTGACTGTGAGAAAACACTTACTAAAAGCAACTCAAGGAATAAAGGATTTATTTGTGTTTCATTTCCTGGGTCACAGTTCATTAAGTAAAGCCAAAGCAGGAACTTAATGAAGGAACTAGGACACAGGAGCTGAATAAGTAAACCACAGAGGAATACTGCTTACTTGCTTGCCCCCTCATGGCTTGCTTAAGCTGCTTTCTTATACAAGGCTAGACTCTACCCGCCTGGATGTGGTACTGCCCACAATATGCTGGGTCCTCACACCTCAATCATTAACCAAGAAAATGCCCCACAGGTCATTCTGGTGTAAGCATTTTGTCAGATAAGTTTCCTCTTCCTAGATGACACTAGATTGGGTCAAGTTGGCAAAATACAAACCAGGACATAAGCATGTGGCATACCATGAGGTTAGATATAAGTGCTCCTTAAATATAAGTATTTGTATACTGTAGCAGTTGATGTGATAACTTAATGAGTACTAAATAACCATGTAGATACACTGAAAAAAGAAATGACTGAATGGAAGAGAATGAGTGACGTCACATACTCGGAGGTGTACAATTAAAAACTTACCAATTCTTTTTTTTTTTTTTTTTGGTTTTTTGAGACAGGGTTTCTCTGTAACTTTGGAGCCTGTCCTGGAACTAGCTCTTGTAGACCAGGCTGGTCTCGAACTGAAAGATCTGCCTGCCTCTGCCTCCCCAGTGCTGGGATTAAAGGCGTGTGCCACCACTGCCCGGCTTTATCAATTCTTTATATCTGGAATTTTCCTGTTTTTTAGACCCCAATCAATCATTTGTACCTAAAACAGTAAGGGGAAAGGAACCCATGAATGAAGGTAGCTACTAAAACTCATTGTATATAACAGACACCTTAGCCATGTTGCTAAGACTGTCTTTGTTCTTATTACAATTATTTTACTTAAATGTATTTTAATGTTAGTATTTGTAGCTCATCATAAAGTCATCACATCCAACCCTTGTTTCTGTAATGTTCTTTTTCTACCATTAGTTGCTCCTCTCATGAATATAATCTTTGTGCAGGGTCTGATCCTACTATATAGCAAACATAAAACTTGGCTGTCTATTTTCCTTTTCTTGTTTTTATGTCTTAAGATGCTAGCTGCCTGTTTGTTGATTATACCCTTTTCTATACATAATTCAAAAATACTTACTGATATATCAATCTTGAGTAGCAGTCTTTTATATATTCATTTGTTGAGCACACATAATGTACAAAGAAATATATTTCTTGATCTTAGAGTCCCAATCCATAGCTGTCTATGTAACTGCCTTTTTACTTCCCAAGTTTTCTATATGGTTAGGACTTATAACAAAAAATTATATGATATGAAAAAATATATGTATTATCTATATGTAAATAAATACCAATCAAACATAAACAATGAAAATGACCTCTTTTATCATGGATGACCCTACAACTCTTGTCATGATTTCTTCAGGGCTACAGAATTGTTTATAGAGAGTCCAAAAATGAATTAAGCTCTCCTGAAGAGTGTGCTAAATAAATTGAACTTGTATAAAAGAATGAGGCTCATCAGACTCTAAAGACCTTGTTTCAGTTACTTATGGCCTCAAGAACTACTAGGACTAATAACTCAAAGCCTTGGGTGGCACCTATTGTTTAGAATAAGATAGATTCACTCATGCTGACAACCAACTGACTATCCAGACCAAGTGCTGATCCAGAAGGCAGGGACTTAGCTCTACCCCTGAAACCTCTCCAGTCCTAGATGAGACAAATCAGACCAGCCAGTATGTATTATTAGTCTGAGGGCAGAGAGATTAGGAAGGCAACCCTGCTTTAGCAAGAGCTTTCCTGACAGTTTTCATGCTTGTTGATTTCTCATTGGTCAGATCAGGTCACATGGCTCTTCTTTGATTTGCAGTAGACAGTCCCCAGAAACTTTCATGACAAAGATTATGATGACAGAAGGCATAGAAGACTTAGGCCATTTTTTACATCCTACTACAAATCCTTTCAAGTACTGTTATTGGTAATTGGATTGCTTAAGTGAAAAATATTATTTCCAAATTCAGTTTGTCCTGTCACTTCCACATGCACATACCGGAAATGAGGCTAATAGCTATGGAAAATGGAAAAGAAAAAATAGTCCTAATACTTCGGCTAATCTTAGATCATGTGTTTTCTTAGTTTAGTCTAATCATGAACATCAAAGCCACACTATTCTAGGAAACCGACTTGTAGACAGAAGTTTTTGTCCTGCCCAGTCCCACAGCCATTCAGTGTTTTTCTCAGCAAGGCACTCTCATCTTGCTTCCTGTGCATCTGGTTTGTGACTGACTCTCTCCCTTTCCTCTTCCCAGAATCCTCCTAGTTGGGTTGTCCCACCTATACTTCCTGCCTGACTACTGGCCAATCAGTGTTTTATTAAACCAATATCAGTGACAAATCTTTAAAATATACAAGAGCATAATGCCACAGCACCCATTGTTGGTTTTTGTTTTTATATTTTAATACTTAATGTGACTGTCAAGACTTCCTAACCTGAGTTAGTAACAAGAATTTGGTGTGTTTTCAAATAGTCATTGTCTTAATTATCTTGTTGCTCACTTTTATTACTATATTGAAAAGGAAGGAATAGAAACATTAGACTCAGGGAGCCTAAGAGCCGGCTTACTGTTTTAAAAATACAAACAAACTGTGTGAAATTAATTATATATAAACTCTTGACAATTTTTCCAGGTAAAAGTGCCCAATCTAAAATACCTAGACTTAAAATCCAACAGCAAATGTCTCTATGACAACCTTACCCACACTGGATCCTGTTTCAATATCAGAGGTCTTCATCTCCTTAGATGTGGGTGTACAAAGGAATGATGTTTCTCTGCTCAGAAAGAGCCTCCCTCCTCTTCAGTCAGCTACTTTATGATCTACGCCAGTCTCACCAGTGCCTTGTGCAGCTCACTCTGTCTCATGTTAAATGTGTTATAAATAAGGTGAAACCATATTTCCCACTTGGAATTTTACAGTGCTTTCTTCCAGAATAAATTTGAAGAGTCTTATGACAACCCATTCCATTTAGTTTGAATTCAGCTTCACAGTTCTAAAACTCTATTTGATGTACGTGCATTTTATTGGTGGGGAGAAGGTAAACAAACAGCTATTTCCAAGCTATTATGAAGCTGTTTTTCATGGAATGCACTGTGTAAAATGCTACCCACTAAAACCACTGAATTTTTATTTATCTACCCCAAACGTTTGAAGATGTATGATTATTAAAGCATTACTTTTCTCCTATAACTGTAAGGTGCTGTGGACCTTTCCCTGTGCTGAATTAGTGGGGAAAGCAGAAATTCTGTATGTTAGGCAAGATCCTATCAGTTAGAAAAATGCCCTGTGGCTGGCTCTATATTTGAGTCCAAAGAACTCAGCAAGCATGGAGCTGCCTGCCAGGAGGCTGGGGTTTATACCTTTACATGTTCTTGCTATCCCTGGACTTTTAGATATTATTGAGATACAGAAAGCATTCTTTGTATTTTGCAACAAGGGAGAAAAATCAATAGTGTTTTTCCATGGATATGGTATTTTTAAAAATTGCTTCATCAAATCTGAACTGCCTCAAGTGCAGTTTATGTCCCTTTTACTGGGGATGTGCAATGCTAATAGGGTATGCGATGAAATGACAACAGAGCTGTTAGTGGTTCTGTGATTATTAAGGCTCACAAAAATGATGATATACTTTAGGCTTTAAACTTTTATTTAATTAGTAAATGAAATTACAATTTGAAGAGCCATGACTGGATTAAAATCTGAAAATGAATTTAAAAGCCAATCTCCCCCCTCCAAAAAAAAGTTGCCAATTGCATTTTCTTTTTCTGTAGAGAAAGCCACTGATTCCACCTGTGTTTTCTTGAAATTGTGAAATCTGATAAGGCTGCAATTTTCCAACATTAAAGGGTGCAGACATGGAACACGCTTGTGGAACAGAAAGCTGGAAGGAACATTAAGTATAGACAATGGAGTTTGGCTCATATGGTTTCAGAGGGTCAAAGGACCCTGTTTGGAACTGGGCTAGAGCTGATTTGGGTGATATTCTGGCAAAGAATCTGGCCACATTTTTCACATGTCCTAACCAGTAGGCTTCTTTGCTTGACAGAGTATATTCCAAAGACAGGATAGGATTCAGGCTAGGGAATGGCCCCTGTTATTGTACCCATATTTGCCTACAATAAAAAGGGGGAAGGGGGCAAAAAGTCAAGCAGAAAGATTAAAAATGTGAAGCTGGTCAAGGGACGAAGCATAAGACAATTACACACTACTGACATGACAGGTTTGAAAGCAGTTAAACTTAGACATCTTAGATTTATCAAAGTGAAGTCAAGATGCTTTGAACTGGGACAAAGGGGTACCTGTCGTGAGTACATGATCTCCCCATTAAAGGCTTCATTTTGTGAAAATGTGAGCCATTTGGAAAGGGAAAGACTAGCCTTGGAAATGCTGTTGAAGTGGTTCCTTGGTTTTTGAAAGTATCTATTAGGAGTTATTTCCTCAGGGCCAGGACATGTAAATTGATGTAACTGTGACCCGCCAGGAGCATGTTCTAGCCTGAGATGGTAGCATTAGTGTGTCATGATCATGTACTTGTTTTGCAGGTATCAATAAGGAAGTCTTGAGGGTGTCATACAGTCTTGATTCTAGACAGCCACTGAAACTGTAATAAGTGATATAATCAGAGAACACGCAAAGAAGACACAAGAAGGCACTGTATGAACCTGTGAAGGTGAAGGATGTCAGGACTATGGGACATATGCTGAGGGAATCATGGATCAAGTGGAGAGGTCCCAGTAGAAAGGCTATGTATACTGCAGGGAACCCAGATGGTAGAATGAGACTACTCAAATTCTTTGGACCAGAAAATCCCATCTTGAGTCCCAGACACTAGACACAGTGTGGGATTTAATGTTTGTACTTCTGAGATTTGATCTTGCTTTTGTTTGATCATTTCTGCTATGCCACCGCTTTTCCCATTTGAAATGTGAATGTCTATTCAGTGCCACTGTATATTGGAACGATGAAACAAAACTTGTTTTTTATTTAATATACTCTCATGATTAAGATATTGAGTCTCAGAAGAGATCTGCACTTGTCCTTTTCTTCACTGTTAGAACTTTTAAGACTACGGGAACTCATGGATGAAATCCTTTCTAATATTTATATCTTACAGGTACTGCCTACGTTTTCTTCTAGCTGCTTCAGGTTTCACAATTATGACTTTAATCTAGATGGAGTTTGTTTTGTGCAGAGCAATAGATACAGTTCTGCCTTCATTCTTTTCCATGTGGAATTCCAATTTTCCCAGCATCATTTGTTGAACTTGCTGTCTTTTCTCCAGTGTATGTTCTCAGCATTTTTGTCAATTACAGATAGCTGTAGTTACATGCACTCATGGTTGACTGATTAGCCAGTAGCCAGGCAGGAAGTGTAGGCAGGTCTACTTTTCTTGTTTTGTGCTGGTACTGTACTTTTTAAATTATTACTATGATTTCATAATATACATTGAATCCAGAATGATA
>JAQHUG010000009.1:1414701-1445326 GCA_028555095.1 Dicrostonyx torquatus | reverse complement strand
TACAGTTTTTGTGTAATTATTTGGGTCTGAGTGGCCAGGAAATGAAAGTGCAGTCTCTGTTTACAAATGTGGGCATGTGAGTGTGTGTGTGTGTGTGTGTGTGTGTGTGTGTATGTGTGTGTGTGTGTGTGTGTGTGCTTTTCCTCCTCCATCCTCAAAACTTTCCCATATAACACTTCTTGCTCTCTTTCAATTTTACAATCTTTTTCATTAATTTTATGTTTATAAATATTCACAAATATCATACATACATAAGTGAAATTGGCTTTATTTAATGTTATTTATATGTATGTTTCCAGGGCTGACCACTTGATATTGGATAACCACTTGGTATGCACTCCCTTGGAAAGACTATTTCTCTTCTCAGCATTTCTTAGTCACTGATAGTTCTTTGTCTTGGATTGAGGCTTTTTATGCTTTCTTAGTCCATGTTGGTATGCCCACTGTTGTCATAGTTGAGCTCATGTTGAGCAACCATATTGGGGAGACTTCATGGGTATAGCTTCTGACCTTTCCAGGAGACACAATCTCATAGAAACTGGGTTGTTCTCTGGTGCTGACAATCTTCCTGTCATCTTGCACAATACCTCAGCAGAGTAGACCAGACCAGACAAAACCAGAATAGATAAGAAAGTGCTCCTTGCACTAAGTACGGAGTAATCATAAAAGCTTAAGAACAGAACAGATCAGTTTTTGAAACAAATAAGCAAACCAGACAACAGAGATAATATGAGGGATTTCTGCAGAAAGTCTCCTTTGCTTGAACCCTTGAACAAAAGCAAATGTGGAATTAGAATCCATTTTTCACTTTTCTTCTGCTCTTCAACCCTTTGTTGCCTGGAAAGCAAACAGTCCTTCACACAGCTCATGTAAAAATGCATCAACTGAAGTGTAGCATGTAACCAAAAATAGATGCTAATTCTATCTCCAAACACAATCTTTTGTAAACTTGTAAATTTAGCAGGTGTGTTATGAGATGTCCAAATTCACTGAAGGTCTCCACAGCAAGTCTGACTAGAGTATGTCAGTGTCTACAACTCAGTGCCTAGGCTGAGGTCTCTGTGTGATGAGAACAGAAGATGCCACTGGTTAGCTAGGGTAGAGACGCCAAAACAACAGTTCTGAGATGTCCCTCCTGAAGAACAAGAATTCCAGAACAGAGTCATGATTCCTGGTTCCTTTTTATCACTGACACTTGCCTGAGAGCTATCTGTGAAGACTTGACTGAAGCTGACAGGAAGCATCTGATTAGCCAGCTGAGATGACCATCTCATGCCCTTTCACCCTCATTTCTACCATAAGTCCTTTTAAAAGCACCCAGGCTAGCATCTCCGTGCTACCTCATCCTTAGGGATTCACTCCACTATACAGGTGTTCTGCTTTACTGGCTTCTAAATTCTCACCTACGAATCTGCTACAGTAACTGGCTGTTGAAAGTTTGGACTTCACCACCTATTTGATGGGTAAAAATATAAACAGAAACAGCTTCTTTGGTATTCCTTGGAATTTAAATTAGCTTATACAAAGATGAAGGTGTCTAAGCATTGTTTCGAGTTCCCCCTCTCTAGCCCTGAGTAGAGTTCTGGCATTCTAAGGTATGCAAAGAGAAAAGTCCTTAATGAGATGATATACTTTTCTTCCCCAGAAATCTCTTATGAAGTCAGTTGCTTACAGAGTTCCCATTAGGCAGTACCATGGAACTTCTGTATTCTGCAGTCTTCTGGATCTTCTGAGTTTGGACTTAAAAATAGCTGAACTTTCCTTTTACTTTTTTTAATCATTCATTTGGATACTGATTGAGGTTGCAGACAGGAACTCTTATAAAGTTCAGCTTAACAGACATGTTTTATAGAGAATGTCTTCCATGACCCAAACACCACTTTGCCCCATCTAAAATTGAGTTGCTGTAGTAGTTTGATGGGCGTTGAATTTCTTTGAGTAAGAAGAGTCAATATTCTAAATATCACTGTGGCTGTGCTATGGCATATCAGTCAGTTGAAAAAATATCAAACAAGGCTGTCCTTCTTTTGTGAAACTGACACTAATTGTTAATACCAAATACTGAGGTAAACTATTTCCTTTGTATTTCTTTGCTCTCCTGTTGCATCAAAAAACTTTCTAAGTTTTATGACTCACTAAAGTTGAAGATGTGTATACATTCTTCTGCAAAAGAAGCCAATAACATGGTGACTTTGCTCAAGTAGACCAAAGGGCTCTATGACAGTCATGAGAAAAATTAACAAGAAACCTCACCATACAAACTCGCCCTTAAGGGAGGTATTCTTTCTCCTGCCTGCACCAGAACCTCCCTGAGGCTTATTTAAAAAAGTTCAGATTAGTGGTTTGACAGGAAAACTGTTGAATCACAGTCTCTGGGGTGGCATCTACAAAACCAAATACTAGTTAATTTGGGGTAGGCTGGGGTTGAAGCAGTGATCTATTTTGGGGGGTAATTTTGGACAGATTAGGTTTGAGAATCAGTGGTGTTGATTTTCTGGCACTCCTCTATGAGTTCTTGGTCACCTGAAAAAATAATATTAAATATGGCCAGTGAGATTGCCACCGGGGCTGTATGGTCTCTCCTCTGGTTGTTATGACACTGAGACTCTCCTTGTCTACCAGGTCTTTCCTCCAACAGAGTGAGATGTTCATAAAACCACTATTCTTGAATGCTTGTTTATAAAGTGACTCCTCCCCCAACTCAAGGAGAAAATGTACAAATTGATTTGAATCTTGATCCCCACATCATCGTGCCTTGTTCCCTAATACAGAATCTATGGGAGAAACAAAGATAAATCTTTGCCCCTATGAGGCAGTGAAGCAAAAAAGTAAAACTAAATTTAAAATAGAAAAGCAATCTGGTACCCAAAGCCCCTGGTGTCTTCATAGTCCTGTCAGAGGAAGTACTTTTGAAAAGCCTTCTCTTGTTCTGCCTGGGTGGGGGCATTGCATCATCATCTCCAGAAACTCATTTGGGCAGAGGCAGGAATCTGTACTTGGAATGGGTGTGCTTGGTGCTCTAATGGTAACCACTGTGAGTATAAATAGAGCTGGAAGAATAACCTTTTTGTGAACTGCTGTGTGGTAATCATCAGGAAGCCAGGAAGCTGCTATGGCTTCAATGGGTCTTTTATAACATTACATGCTACTCCCCCAGCTGCCCTTCACACACAGGCAAGGCTTACTAAAGTTACAATTTTTAATGCAAATCATCATAATGGCTTGATAATTATTTCAATTGGCATTTGTGAAGCCATTCAGTAAAAGACCAGCCAAGGCAAACCCTTCTCTAATCTTCCCATCTTTCATACCCTCTGGTTTGAGGTGGAATAACACAAGAAAGCCCCAAAGCCAGAGGGTTTTTGAAGTTTCTTCTTAATGAGCCCAAGTCTCCCTCCTTGTTACTCTACAAAGTGAACTCAGCCCAAACTAAACAAAATAGCAAGAGCATAATATTTTGGGAGGCTTGAAAGGAGAGGAGGCAGTGACAAGTGACCCCTTCCTCCCTGGCTTAGCTTTCAGATTGGTTAGTCAGCCTTTTAACAAGTTGTTGTTATTATTGAGAAAAACATAATAAACATTTATTGAACACTGTGATATGGTGACTGTTCTAAAGATGTTTTGTCTGAGAGGGTCTTTAAAAAAATATACATCTACTTTTAAAAGAATTCTCCTTACAGAGTTAAATTTTATTTTATACTCTGAGAATTTCATACAGTACATTTTGATCATATTCTTTTTCATCCTACATCTACTTCTAGGTCCTTTGCCATTCTCTCCCTTAAAAACAAAGAAATAACCAACAAACATAGAAGAAAAGGAACTAAAAACATGGAGTCTGATTTGTTAGCTAACTACTCCTGAGCATTTGGGCCTTTCCTGGATTGGGGCAGATATATCCAGTGTCATTACATTTGCAAACAGCTTTGGTGTAGGAGGGACCTTCTGTATTTCTGTTGCTTTCATTGGTTGAATAAAGAAACTGCCTTGGCCTTTTGATAGAGTAGCCCTTAGGTGGGCAGAGTAGACAGAACAGAAGGCTGGGAGAGAAAAGGCACTGGGGCAGATGCCATGTTGCTCCTACCCAAGAAGGATGCAGGTTAGAATCTTCCCAGTAAGCCACAACCTGTGGTGACACACAGACTATTAGAAATGGGTTAGTTTAAGATGTGAGTGTTAGCCAATAAGAGGCTAAAACTAATGGGCCAGACAGTAATTTAATTAATGCAATTTCCATGTGGTTATTTCGAATGTAAGCTAGCCAGGTGCTGGGAACACAACCTGCTCGCTCCAGGAGCCGGAAGGGATGGAACAAGGGACCCAGCCTGTGCTCATTGCAACACAGCTTCTTGGCTAGGGATGAGACTTTGTGTCCATTTTCTTTCCTCTGCTGGGATTTTGTGTAGCTTGAGTTTGTACAGGGTCTTATGCTACACACACACACACACACACACACACACACACACACACACACACACACATATGGAGAGAGAGAGAAAGAAAGAGTTTAGCACAGCACAGCTTCTTGCTGTTTGCTGGCAGCTTGCCACAGCTCCTTTAAGAGAGATTTTTCTGATTCAGCCATAGGAGGAAAAAAGCCATAGCCATTTTAAAATGCTGGCTTTCTGAGCTATGCTGTTAGTGTGACCTCTGGATCTTTTGTGAGGTGGAGCATTTGAATTGGGTTTGTGAGCATAGTGCTGCGGTTTACTTAATGGCAATATGGACCAGCTGTGAGCCTAGAGATGGAGCAGTGCTGCCATGCTGAGCTGTGCTGAGTGAGCTGGAAGTGCCAAATGTACCATAATAATGGCGCAGCTTAAGGTTTAGACTGGGCAGGCAAGCAGAAACTTCCATATTTCCCCTAATAATTGTGTAGACTAAGTATTAAGAAGTGCTTAGCATTTTAAAAGCACTCCTGGACAGTAAAGAATTACAAATATTCAATAAAGGCAAAACCCAGATGAGTCATAGTGTTAAATAAATGTATGTAGGCTTGGAAAAAGAGAGGAAAAGGAGTACAGAGAGTAATAAAGTAAAGTTAATACTTTAAAAAAAGGGTAAAGTCTTTAAAGAGACAGAGTACAAATAGTCATAGATTAAAAGGAGTAAAGAAAAATAAGCCACATAAAAATGGAAAATACACAGAGAGTCTGGATTATGTATATTACTGTGCTTTCTTTGAATGTTTTGACTGTAAAGGAGCTAAATGCAGAGAGAAATTTCATTGTATGGGCTGCTAAGCTAAACCAGCATGTATAATATTAAGGTATTATGACTTCCAAATTTGGGTCTAAGGATATGTTGCTTTGGAAAAGAGGTTCTTCTCTTATTTTCATAGAAAATGAGAACCTGTGGATTGCTTCCAGACCAATATGGTTTCATGAAAAAAGACCCCCCTAACAGGTTGCTGTGAATGTCCCCACAAATAAAATGCTTCACCCAACTGCTGACTGAGATGAACCTAGAACACAGGATACACCATGAAAGACCTGATTAACAATGCCCCCAATCAGCTAGAAGCAGTATGGACAAAACTATACCCATATTACCAAATATTGATTTTAAATGTTTGTATACACTTAAAGGAGAACATGATATATATGAATAATTTGCATTGGTATGGATTTTGGTTTCTTAATACAAATTTGAGGTAAATTTTATTATACTGTATATGTATATTTCTGCCCTTGATTAAGGTATTGTGTTCATGTAGTTCAATTAAAAATGTAATGAATAGTAGGAAATATAGGTTAGTAGATAGTCATCTATAATAGTCAAGATCGTAGTCATGTTAGTTAGGTTTTCTAGATAGAGATATATTTAAGTTAGTTAGGTATTCTTCAAATCATTCAGAGACCTTAAAAATATGGCATTTAAATATTTAAAAAAATTAGGACTTTTTTATTACAGTGAGACATATCTGCTCCTGGCAACACCAGTTATTTCAAGAGGAAGATGAGCATCAAAGAGGCTCGTTATAGAGTTTGCTAGCCATTTGGGCAAGAAATTGCTCTTGCTTGGATTGCTTCATGGTATGCTATAGAAATCGGACATGCAGAACCTACAGAACAATGACTACTGAACTTGCCTAAAGGTGAGATGATCCTTCGGGGTTCCTGCTTCATGAAAGAGTCTGCAAGACATTCTTCAGGATACAGAAGAAAGTAACTGGCAAACTGCCAATATAGACAAAACTGTCTTTAAAATTTCCTGCTTCATGGAAATGTCTGCTAAATACCATGGGCCTGTAGGCTGAAGATGGATGACTCAATGGTACAAAAGAACTTTGGGTGACTGTCCAGGTAGTGAGATGTCTCTGTCAATTCTAGAGTTTTGGAAGTTGCTTACAATGTACTTCCTGTTTATTTAGGTGATATTATATCCTTCTGGAGTCTTTGATGGAGTTAAGGAATAGATATATAGTTTAAATTATAGTTGTCCTTAGTTATAATTAAAGATAATATATATATATACAATATATATATTGTAACTGAAATTCTTGCTTGATAACTGCTTTGTTATTTGTAATTTTACTATGTTAAAGTTAAAACCTTTTTTTAAATTTAAACAGAAAAGGGGAAGTGATGTGGGAGTCCTCTTCATGTTGAGTGATTACCATTAATGAATAAAAAACTGCCTTGGTCTGTTGATAGGACAGAACTTAGGTAGGGTGAGAGGACTGGACTGAATGTAGGGAGAAAGAAGGGCAGAGTTGGGAGACACCATGGAGCTGCCGGAGACAGACGCTGAGAATTTTACCAGGTAAGCCACTGCCACATGTTGATACACAGATTAAAGGAGATGGGTTAAATTAATATAAGAGTTAACCAATAAGAAGGTAGAACTAATGGGCCAAGCAGTGATTTAATTAATACAGTTTCTGTGTGGTTATTTCGGGGCTAAGCTAGCCAGGTGACTGGGACAAACAAGTGGCCCCCTGTCTGCAACATAGGGTGTTTTTGTTTGTTTGTTTTTTCCTGGTGCTAGGAAGTACACCTTTGAGCAAGCTTAGCCAGTTTTCTACCACTGATCTACATAATTAATCTACATTCCAGGATTTCTGTGACTATTTGTCAGTGTAATGGTTTCCTTTGTAAATCTTGTGCAGTTTATCTTCTGCATTTAAAACCCTTGTTCAGAACTATTACCTTTGGTTTTGCCTGGGATTTGAATCCCTAGAAAATAATAATGGTAAAATTAGTAGTCCTGACCCATAGTTATATCAAAGCAAGCAAGCAAACAAGCAAACAAAACAAAGCTGCAGGTCATGGAAATCCTAAGAAATAAGAAAAATGGATGAGGAGAAATCTAAATGGACCAATTTAAGTTGTGGTTCTTTTGTTTCCTCGGCTGGCATTGTGTAACTTCCGGCATGCCCTGGATGTCAGGGTGACAGGAACACCCAGCTACAATGAGTTTTGGAAAATAAGCAACAGCCAAATAGCTATTGTCACTTTGATGTTTAATTGTATTGCGCTTATTCAGGAACAGAAAGCAATATTTGGTAACACTGCAATATGGTTAAAAAATAAATAGCCCCATTCTGTCACAAATTTATGTCTTTTGCTCATTCACTAATTTCAAGTGAAACACTAGACTCAGCGGACTGCAGTTTTACACTGAAGAGAGTTGTTCGTGCTAATGAAAGAAATGTCTGAGCAAGAGGAAATTCTACTAACTAAAACCCTGTCTTTTCTTAGGAGACTAAATGATGGAGCAATATTGCAGCCATTTGTTTAGGGCTCCAGATAACTTTAAGGAACTCTGAGCTGGAGCCCTTTATGGATTCTGTACAAACCTAATTTTGCCCCTATGACAAAAGTTTATAATTTTGGATGCATCACACAGCACAATGGAGTGGATAATTGTAGAAAATATAAAATGCCAATGAGACACAGAATAGAAATTGCCATTAAGCACACTAGTATGTAGAAGTTCAAGGTACCATAAAGGATATCTGATGTCTCATACTAAAATTCACAGGACAACAAGGACCCATCCCTGATTGATTCATCCAGAATGCAAGTCTGCTATGGCTAAGGCTGATGACTGGCAACATGTCAAGAAAAGGTAGAAAAAAAGATTTAATGCCAAGCCACTAAAGGTTTAAAATCATTCACTAATTTTCATTTTATTTATATGTATGTAGAAATCGGAATATGCCTTAGGATACCACTGGCTCATACACCATACCACTATAAAAATGCAAATTAGAGTTATTTTCAGTGCTCCTAAGGCTCCTGTCCATACATTATGATCCAAATAATACTATGCATTAACATCTTGACTCTAGAAGGGAAGTTCTGTGGTCATATTATATCCATGAAAATATAGAGAAAAAGAGGACAGGGGACAGGGGACTTCAAAGGAGACAAAGCGGGTGGTGCTGAGCATCACTTCTTTGAGAATGCCCTGCAGTGTTTCCAAGAAGACACAGCATGTTAGTTTGGATAATCTGACATGGCTAATGAAACACAGACAATGTTAACATCATTTGGATAAAGAAATAGCTTTCTAGAGGATCGTTGATCTGACCCGTGATCGTTGATCTGTGTAAGCATGCACAGATGAGGTTGCTTGCAGTGAAAATGATGAACTTTACAAGGTGAAAGTGTAACCACACAAATCTGTTCCTAGGCTAGAATACTGGACTTGAATCTAATTCATTCTGCTCCAAAGTGGGCGACTTCTCCATGGAGTGGCTGCTTTTGCTCTTTCAGCATATCGTCTGATACTGTGAACGGGACTAAAGTCTGAGTCACATCTGTAACCTTTTGATATATGCCATAGTTTCTCCCTTTGTTTTGGTTCTTTCAATAGTGCCTGCTGCTCTCCATATCATGGAAAAACAAATGGTCTGTATTGAAGAATCAAAGAAAAGAAAGAATACATTAATTCAAAATTTTGCTCGATATAATCTTAGCTCTGATTGAACTGTTCTTTTTTAAGCTGGAAAGCACTGTTAATAGATACAAGGTATACACAGTGAAACACATTCTTTGGTGCATTTGCTGTCACAGGATCTCTCTTCCAGATGTCTTCCATTGTGGTCATGACACTCTTTCAACTCTCCTTTCTCCATCATGGAATCAGCCTTCCTCAGCCCCACACCCTGTGTCTTGTAAATCCACTTTCCACTTTGTATAGCCACAATTACCCTCCAATCATACTCTTGATGGTGTTAGAAGACTCTTCCTTCCCACGCTCAGCTGTGGTCTCTAATTGATGTACAAGTCCCTTGCTGAGGAAATGGCTCAAGTTAACTTTCAATTGCGCTTCAAAGTTTCTTTAAAGATGATGAAGTTCACTGCAATACAATTTTTTAAAAGTGGCTTGTCTATGACGGTGATTAACACATAGGCAGGGGAATGGCTCTCTTTGTTCTTTTATGTATACTCCACTCTTCTCTTTTGGTGGATGCATACACTCAGGTTATGTGCCCCCTACCTTCACCTGGGTGTGGCCTTGGAGGAGACAGAGCATCTCAGATATCCCCACTGGGAGGATAGAGCATGTGTGATGGTAGGTTCCATTCTTTACGGAGTGAGGGTTTTCTTGACACCCAAATGGCTCCTGCTTGTCTTCAATTTTGATTTTCTTCCTACCTTTCAGATCTAAGGGATTTCAAAATTTCTCTGTTACTTTAAATGTCTGGATGCTTCATCTTTCCAATGTATCCCATGACCACATAGCATCAGTAGTCAATTTGTTGTGCTCTACTTCCCTATTTTAATTTGAGCATGCTGTGCTTTTGCTGCTAGCCTCATGGCAGAGCAGAAATCTGTTAGCCTGTGATAGATGGATAAGACAAGCAAATGATGTAGACTACATTGGAATTCCATCTCCATCATTCCTCTGCTTACGTGTTATTTTGGATGATATAAGGTTCACGTAAATATAAAAATCTCCACCTTAGAGAGGAAATACTGCAGGTGATAGAGCAGACTTTGCTTACTCTGAAATCCTTGATTTCAGTGCTGCATAATTTCTAGATTTTATTTGTTCTAACAAACTGAGGCTCACAAAACAGTAACAAAAGAATAAAAATTCATTTCCTCATTTACATAACATACTACACAAAAGTTTGTAATATAAAAAAATGAACCCCCTAGTTTATGTTTGTGTTTAAACATATCTATACAAAAGTCACTTGTTTAAATACATTTAAACAATGCAGAAGTGGGATACCTGCTGAAAATGCACAAATATATTACTCTTTCTTTTTTTGTTTAGTTTAATTTTTATTTTGTTTTTTTGTTTGTTTGTTTGAGGCAGGATTTCTCTAGCTTTGGAGCCTGTCCTGGAACTAGCTTTTGTAGACCAGGCTGACCTCAAACTCAGAGATCCGCCTGCCCCTGCCTCCCGAGTGCTGGGATTAGAGGCATCTACCACCAATGCCCAGCTTGTTTCTTTAATACTAAATAAACCTACACCTCTTTAAACAATTTTTAAATGACTTAATTATTTTATGAGTATGAATATCTTGACTATATGTGTTTATGTACACCACATCATATCTTACACCTGTGGTGTTCAAAAGAGGGCATTGGATCTTCCGGACCTGGAGTTCTGGATGGTTCTGACCCACTATGTAAATGCAACGCTGAGAACTGAATCTGGATCCTCTGCAAGAGCAATCAGTAAGTGCTCTTATCCACTGAGCCACCTCTATAGCCCCATTGTAGCATTTTATTTCTGTCTGTATGAGGAGGACACATTTACATGGAACCATCGCTTTTAAGTGTTTAAGCAGATTATGAGATGCTCATAGCTTTTATAATATCTCTATGACAAGTGCAATTAGTATTCAGGGCTATAGCGGATGAATGACTGCAAATGTCCATTAAGCACAGATAAAGCAGCACTCCCGTGACCTTGGTCAAAACATAATGATTCCCCCAACCCTACAGTTAGAATGCTGTTTGTTTGCTTGCTGTGTTAATTTCTTTGAGATGGGGTCCTAGGTATCCCAAGATAACTTCAGATTTAGATGACTTTGAAATCCTAATACTTCTGCCTCCATTTGCTATCTACTGGAATCATAGGTAAACTACCATACTTGGGCTTCATAGCAATGCTGAATCCTTCTAATTCTGTTGTTGTTCATCTTTGCTGTCGAGAGCAGTGCACTTACCAAATTGACATTGCTCCCCTCCTGTATGTGTGTGTGGTGTGTTAGTGTCGTACTCCTAACATTTCACAAACTAGAATCATCTGCTTTTTTATAGTTGTAGAGTTCTGAATGGGTCCCTCTCTCTCTCTCTCTTTTTCTGAATCTCACTGAGTCCACCAACTGGGGCCAATTGATTAGGAAGCAAGAAAATTTCCGGGATTTTCTCATGTCCATCCCTTAAGAGCCAAGCTAGCTCTACATGTCTGCATCAGCAGTCCTGAGTTTTTAAAGTTGTGAGGCTCTGAATTCAGGTCCTCATGCCTGTGCAGCAAGTAGTTTACGAGAAGAGCCTTATTCTCTGTTCCCTGGTGCTTCTTTCTTAGCATGTGGATTTTAGGTGAGTTGATTTTTTGGAAGAGATGTGAAGAAACAATTCCCTGTCTTATACTATGTCCTAAAAGTAGAAGACACTACCTGTCCTCACAGGCTATCAATAAGAAAAAGTCACTGATTCCCCCAGAATATATAAATGGCATAGACATTAAAGGAGCACAATAAACATCACTATCATTCCCAATATGAAATGTCTTACTAATTGTATTTAATACAATAAGAAAGACTTATGTGCCTAGATGGACAGGTCTATTCTTTACGTTAAGACCAAAATCATTTAACACTTTAAAAATATTGATTATGAGGCAGGGTGGTAGACACACCTTTAATCCCAGTACTTGGGAGGCAGAGGCAGGCAGATCTCTTTGAATTTGAGGCCAGCCTGGTCTACAGGTCAAGTTCTAGGACTAACACCAAAGCTACACAGATAAACCCTGTCTCAAAAAATGAAAACATAAACAAAAAATGTTGATTATGGGTTGGGGAAATTACTTTGAGACAAATCGTACTCTTTCTTGGGTACAGAATTTCTCTAATGATCATTATTTGAATTCTCCATATTACATAGGTGATTCATCAATAGGATCACCCCCACAATTCTCTGTATTACATAGGTGATTCATCTATAGGATCACGCCCACGGTTTTCCATATTACATAGGTGATTCATCTATAGGATCACCCCCACGATTCTCCGTATTACATAGGTGATTCATCTATAGGATCACCCCCACGATTCTCCGTATTACATAGGTGATTCATCTATAGGATCACCCCCACGATTCTCCGTATTACATAGGTGATTCATCTAGAGGATCACCTCCACGATTCTCCGTATTACATAGATGATTCATCTATAGGATCACCTCCACGAACATGCAAGTTTGTTAGCATGCTTTCTTCATGGCTGCATTTGTTCTTAGTATGGAATAACATATAGAATATTGGAATTCATTAAGAGTGAGGAACCTGAGAAATCTTTCCTATTCTCTCAATTAAGATAAGAAATCCTGTTTTAATCAAAATTTTTAGAAGGGAGATTGCACACTTCCCCACAGTAATTGACCCTGAAATCGAACAAGCTGCAGCTCAGTCAGTTTCTCAGGGCAGTTTGCTGTGTTTTGCTTCAGTTTTGATCTCGGGATAAAATGAACCACAATTGTTCTCTCTTCTTGTTTAGCATAATTTTTTTCAGCTTCTTCTCTTTTATTCTTAAGTATCACATTACTCCACTTCCCGTGGTGCTTTTCTTCTCCAAGATGCCTTGTCCCAATTCTGTGAATCATTCCTTATGGATTAAATCCTTAGACTTGATGGGGTTCAGTAATGACTGCTTTTTAACCTCACTGAAGCTTCTATTTTGCCACGTCAAGGACAAGGCTCCGAGAGTGATTAGAGTCTTTTTTTTTTTCAGTACGAGTTTACTGAAGAAGTTGTTATAGCTGAGCATTCTTTAGGGCTAGAGCGAGGTGTCAAATGCGCAGATGCACTCTGTTTACTACAGCTCCTAATCCTCTACGACTTGATGGCAGCTAGTTTAGTTTTCTAAAGCTTTACTAACCTTACTGTTGTCTAATTTTCTGTGCTTCTGTGTGTGTTTTCCAGTGAGTCTGGACCTGCCATCTGTCTGACCTTGAAAAAGCGAATGAAATGTTTCTGGAAAAAGAGCAGAAAAGGGATTCTCATGGGAAAGCAAATCCTCACGAGTGTCAGCTGGATTTTGGATAGTGATAAAATTCAGATCATTTGGATAAACTCTGGATGAACAGATAGTGTTTTGCAAGAGTACTTGAACTAACTCTGAACCCCCAAGCATGCATGGTTCATCTATCATTGGGTATCCGTGAGGCGAATGCTTCTATCTATCCTAATTTCATAGAATATCTTGTTGCATCGAATTGAAACAGTGGTAGCTTTGACTGTAGACTTCAAAGTCCTAACCAGTCTTGTAGTATGGCGAGAGGAAACTGCACTCTGGGAAGCTGTTCGGTGACTTGTATCCTATTTCAAAGCCATCTTTTCAACTGTTGTATTGCCCATCTCAGACTTAGCAAAGGGTTGAGCTCATTCTGTGGGAAACATCGAAGCCATTAGTCGACTTTGAAGTCAGAGAAATGGAGGGAGAATAGCACAGTCTCAGTCTATACACAGCATCTTCCTCGGGTTTTTGAGACGAGTAGGTCAGTGGGATGCAAAACCTAGAAAGCATTTCAAATGGGGCAAAAGAAATACAGCCATAGCTTTTGGCACTGTCAGAGGTGCTTGGGGTACTCTCTGAGGATACATAAACAACCTGGAAAGGTCTGGGACTTATAGACTCTGTCCAACTCATGTGACTTTATCAGGGCTCCATAAATGTTCCCTCTGTCCCATTATTTGTAGTTATATTGCAAGGACAGGTGTTTGTTTTTGCCACACTGTTATGTAAAGCATACCATGAAATTTTATTTATTTGTTTGTTTATTTATTTATTTTAAATGGATTCTTTAGGCAGTATGTTAGAACATATGAATTGCTTGTCAGAAAATTACCACACACACACACACACACACACACACACACACACTACCAGCAGTAGAGCCATAAAGCCCATGTCGTTTTTGATAAATTAATATGTGATGATCAGAGACATCTGTGAAAACACTCATCTCTTCTCTTGGTCACTATCATTTTCTGTCATTGCTACCATGTTCTTATATTTACATTTATAATGGGAAAGAAATGTCCTAATTTCAACAACAGTAAATCTAAGTGTATTTTATCAGATGTCCAGGTCACTCTTCCTTGGCATTAAGCTCAGACAGTAAATTTATCATCTATTTGAGACCTGGTGGGTGAAGCTGTTTCCCTTTGGTTTTTGAGATGAAGTGGTGACCCACAGTCTGCAGGGACAGCCACTAGCTGCACAGACAGAGCCTCATTTTGCCAGTTCATCCTGCATCCCTCATCACATTGGCTGCTGATGTTTTTCTCACATCTCTCCATGTTCTTCCTTAATTAATTTGCTTTTTTTTCACTATTTGATTCTCATAGTATCTTCTTTTATTCGGGATTTGAAGAGTTACTTCTTTTTATACTTTTTTCCTCCATGTAATCATTCTATTGACTGATTTTTTTTCCTAATACAATGTAAACAGTGATAGTACATCACATTTTCTACAAAGTGATTAAGAAGGTGATTTTTAAATTTTACTAACAAATAAAAGTCGCCTGTGGCAATTATTAAAATACAGAGCATTCAGTCTTCATGGTTTATATTTGCTTATTTTTTCTGTTTTCAAACGATGTTATAAGAAATGACCACAAACTTAGTGGCTAAAATCAACATGTCATGGTTTGAATCTGAACTTGTCCAGTAAGTTTATATTTCGAATGCTCAGCGCTCAGCTTGTGGCCTTGTTTTGAAGGCTGACCAATTTTTAGGGTATGGAGGTCTACCTAGTTGAAGTAGATCATTGTGGGTGGGCCTTTGAAAATGAGATCCATCTCTGCTTCTGGCCTACTTTTCTCTTATTCCTGGTCTTCTGCCATGCCCATAGATTTGGCCACATGTTCACACAGCCCTGAATCCTGTCAAGGCTTTCTAGCTATGTCTTCTCACTGGCAGAAAGTAAACATTTTCTCCAATATGTTTCTTCTGTCAAGCACTTTGACAGAGCAATGCAAAAAAGTGACCGGTATGGAAAAAATATCCCCAAGAATTAGATTCAGTGTTACGTCAACCTTGATCTTTTGCTCTTATGCCTTTGGAACTGGTTTGTTGGAAGATTTTAGAGATAAAAGCTACCCCCTAAAATGTTGCAAACACTGATTAAAGAATTATTGTGGTGGGAATGTGGAAGGCCAGAGTGCTGATGAAAATGAAATCCCATGATGCTCGCGAGGGGATAAAGTCTCTGCTGAGAACTAAGCTAAATCTGACTGAATTCAGCTTGTGTGCCGAAAACAGGAGTAAGGATGAATTAAAAAGATATTGACCAGCTTTGTCTTAGGGTTTCTATTTCTGTGATGGAACACCATGAACGGAGCACCTTGAGGAAGAAAGGGTTGATTTCCATATCACTGATCATCAAGGAAAGAAATCTGGACAGGAAGTCAAGCAAAACAAGAACGTGAAGACATGAACTGATGTAGAGGCCACAGAGGAATGCTACTTACTGGCTTGCTCCCCATGGCTTGCTCAGTCTGCTATTTTACAGAGCCCAGAACCACTAGCCCAAGAGTGGCACCACCCACAATGGGTCAGGTGCTCCTTCATCAATCACTAATTAGTCAGATCTTATGGAGGCATTTTATCAATAAGATTCTATCCTTCCAAATAACCTTAATTTGGGTCAAAGTATATAAAGCTAGCCAGAACAAATTTTAAGACAGTATAACATTCAGGTTATGGCTCGAATATTATTCTTTATTTTCAATAAGATTGACAGTAAAGACTCAGAACAACGAAAAGCATAAGAAAGAGGTGGGGAAGGATGAGTTTGGGAAGCAAAGGAAGATGGATATAGTTGTGGATTGCAGACAAAGAAAGTATCAACACAGTGATTTATCATCAGTATCATCATTATTTCTGTTATTATTATTAGTTTTGAGCAGGGTCTCATTATGTAACTCTGGATTGCCTAGATTCTCCTTGTAGACCAGGCATGCCTTGAACTCACAGAGATCTACCCTCTTTTACTTAGATTGAAGACCCACTCTATTAAAAGGAATACATACCTAACATTGCTAAAGTGACCAAGAACCTGAGACTAGATATGTTATGGCTCAAGGGGGAAACCAACTACTATTATTCTAGCAAAAAACATAGCAACAAAATGACTCCTAATGGCACATTGTTATTTCCATAAATCAGTGCATCACTCAAACATTACCAGAGAAATTTCTTCTTGCAATAGATGGGAATTAACACAGAGACCCACAACCGGACAACATGCAGAGAGTGAGAAACTATGGAGAGCTTAGTCCTTACTGGGGATGCCTTTATTTTACCCTGGCCCTCAAGGTTCAGGGATTCATGCACGACAGGAGGCAGAAAGACTGTAAAAACCAGAGGTGGTAGATGATTTGAAATAGACAATATTTTCTAGATAAAACAGGACTGATGCACATACAGTCCCTTAGAGACTTATGGCATGCACAGCACCTGCACAGGGTCAAGCCAGACAAAATCCTAGAGTGGGGAGATGGGGAATAAAAGATGTCTTAGTTAGGGTTTCTGCTGCTATGATAAATCACCATGACCAAAGGCACCTGTAGGACAAAAGTTTATTGTAGCCCTGTCCATCACTGAAGGAAGTCAGGAACTCAAGGCAGAAATCTGGAGGCAGGACTGATATAGAGACCATGGAGGAGAGATGCTTACTTACCGCTTTTCATAACTTGCTGGGCTTGCTATCTGATTATGAAAGTATCTTATTGCAGCATTTCATTGTTTATGTCTATAACACAACTGTTTACATTTTATTTTTTTTTTTATTGTTAAAAGAAAAATTTACATTTACTCCCCTTGTTCCCGGCCCTCCCGCTCCCCCACTACCCCACTGCCCTCCCCCTGCTTCCTTATGATGGTGCAGGAAACCCTGTCCTATGGGAAGCCAATGTGAAAAGCACTATCTGTTTAAATTTTAAATCAGAAATGGTAGGAGTGTGGGTGGGGAAAAGATGTCCTCCCCTCCTGTCCTTTAATGCTTGAGGTAGGTGGGAGAGATGGTCCTGAGGTCACAAGAGCAGAGGACTTGTCCTTACCCCGACTAGCAGCAACACTCAGGAAAGCAGATATTGTACCTTCACTGATCAACAAAATAGAGTCAACGCTGTTGGCTGAGGCATGGGTGAGCCAGCCCCAAAACTGTGACCATGGGAGAGCTGTACCCATTACCCATAAGTCTTTTGGTGACATGGGTGGTAAAGAGACATCCTCCCAGCCCATCAACACCTAAGGCAGGTGGAAAAGCTGGCCCTGTGGTCATAATAGTGGGAGAGCTGTCTCTAGCCTCTACCAGCTGCAACATTTGAGAGAAAATAGTACCATTATACAGACTGAGCAGGTTACAGCTGTGTATCTAGAAATTGTGAAATTCTCTCTCTCTCTCTCTCTCTCTCTCTGTCTGTCTGTCTGTGTGTGTGTGTGTGTGTGTGTGTGTGTGTGTGTGTGAGAGAGAGAGAGAGAAAGAGAGAGAGAGAGAGAAAGAGAGAGAGAGAAATATTGACAAAAGAGGTAGAGAATTTGAAAGAAAGCAAGGAAGGGAGAATATATGGGAACTTTAGAGGAATGAAAGGGAAGGGGGATGATTTAGTATACTATAATCTAAAAGTATACATAAGAAGAAACAACAAAAGAAAATAACTCATGGGGCTGGAAAGATTGCTCAAGGGTTAAGAAGCTATTGTTCTTACAGACAATATATATTCAGTTCCTAGCACCCATGTAGGGAAGTTTAAGACTACTTTTAACTTCAGCACCAGGGAATCCCTTTTCTGGATATTATGCTCATGTGCACATGCACACACACACACACACACACACACACACACACACGAACAAACAAACAAACAAACAAACAAAGCTTCTAAAAAATAAAGGCATCCACATTTTTTTCAAAACTTGATCATAGAGCACATGTGTTAACTTTTTCTTAACTCCACACAAGTGACTGTGCTGCTTCAGCTGCATGTGTTCCCGAGTCACCAAATAGAAAAGCGCTTGACTGTGCCTATATCCCTAGATAAATGAATTGCTTTTGTAGGTACAGAGAACAAAGATTGAGAAATCTTCTTAGGCCTTCATGTGTTACTTCTCCACCGTGAAAAATATCAATAAAGGGACATGATATATGAAGATAATGTGTTACAACCTACTTCTGAGTATTTGAAACAAAACTTGCTTCTATGATATATCCATCATACTAAAGAAGAATTATGATTTGCTTGCTATTATTGCTTAGTACAGTATGTCCTTGTTTTCAATATCCTGGGTAGGCAGATTTTTTTTCCATTCCACCAACTAGCTCCCAAAAATCTTCATGGAGACTTTTTATTAATTATGAAAGTTCAGCCAGGAGCTTAGGCTTGTTTCTTCCCAGTGACTCCTTTGCCCTGAAATTTCTGCCTAGCTTTTTACTAAGTCAATCCAAGTGACAAATCTTCACACAGTACAAAACGATTACTCTATCACAACTGTGATCTAATAAATCACCTACTACCACAATGGCTACCCATATCTGATGTATATCAATGTATATAAAACTCATCAGCGAAGCATGAAAGAATATTTGCAAGGAGTTAATAGAAAATCCAAGAAGCTTCATGTTATTTTAAAGGTCATAATCCTGGCAGACACCATAAAGCTTTTAGCAGAAGGTGGAAACTTGCTTTGATAGATAGATTTATGATGTTTTTATGGAAACAAGCTTGTTGGTAGAGAGCCTGCAAACGTGAATGAAATTAATAAAACATGAATTCTGCATTACTGTTTGAAAGGCTGAGTGTAGGTTTCACAACTAAATAGTAAGAACTTAAATACCCCATAGATAGCCTAAGTCCTTTTCCAATGAAGT
This sequence comes from Dicrostonyx torquatus, assembly GCA_028555095.1. Lineage (NCBI taxonomy): Eukaryota > Metazoa > Chordata > Mammalia > Rodentia > Cricetidae > Dicrostonyx > Dicrostonyx torquatus. Next base: position 1,426,259 of record JAQHUG010000009.1, on the reverse strand, counting down.
AATGGATAAGACACTCTCTTCCTATGACCTGTCCTTGAACTGGAAGTGGTTTCTACCTACAGGGCTTTCACAGTCAATGCTTCTACTTCTTCTTCCTCTTCAACTAGAAGTACAAATGCCCTAGTTGACTTATTCTTGAATATCTTAGCTGGGTGTAGCTTGTTATGCTTCACAATAAATATAGTTGCATATACCTATTCTTTATGAGTCAAAAACTTGTTGAAATATTCAACAAATACCATTGTATTTTAATGTAGAGTAGCAATACCTACAATCCCTTTAAGGGACTCTGAGGTCTAGATGGCACAAGTTGCCACAGTATTAGCTCCTTCTTTTTCTACTTTTCTGATCATTGACATCCATTTTCACAGTTAAACATAAATTTCTAAGTCTTTAATTTTATAATACTTTAATATTACTGGATGTTAACAAGTGCTTTTCTGTTGACCGAAGGAATACACAAATTTATATCCAGGATAAACAGACAAATAAATAACAACAACAAAACATGGAAAACATATCCAAATCCATACGGAGGTTGCAATTTGGTGGACAGAACAGAGGTTGTAAAAGAAACTCCAGACACAAGGAGGTGTGTTGGGGGACAAAGTTAGATGACTAAGAAAAGAGAAAGTGTGATGGATGGGTCAGCTTGGTTTCAAGAGAAGTTTCAGGGAAATGATGGTGTAAATTCCCATGATGCTGAGAAATGCGATGGCCTTTTAACTTCTACTCTTCCAGTTTCATGGTTCCTCTTTCATACCATGTGGACTCCTACCAAAGATTGTGACTATTGGTCAAACGTAAAATGAAACACAGGCATGCTTACAATAGCACATTTTAGATCACATTGGAGTATCCTAACAATTCACTGTGAGTGATACAGTAGGTTGTAGCAATTTCTGCTGAGTTTTATCCATCTAGGAAACTAAAGACAATCCCTAGTGACAAGTGTTAGTAGTTATGTCTTAGTTTTGTATCAGATTCCCTTTGAATTAATGCAATCTCCTTCCATGATGGGTTCCCGGCCCCATGCCAAGCATGTTGATGTAATGATAAAAAGAACTTTAAAAAAGAAATGTGGCCAACATCAACAAAATTAACATGATTTCCTCATTTCATGCTTTTGTCTCTATTGATTCAACCACCTGTTTCTAATACTGTATGTAGACCGTGAGTGTTTGTTGGACTTTTTGCAAATACTCTGGGGTTCTGTTGTTGTGTATAGGATTTTTTTCCTATCATCATTCCTTCGTCATTGTTGATGGTTTGTTATTTGAAAATAAGAGTAGTCTACAGGACATCAGCAGTAACATCATTAGGAAGAACACACCTTTAAGCACTATTTTCAGATAATTCATGTTAATACAAAACTGCAAACGTTGATCAATTTGATTTAGAAATGCTTAACTTTCTCTTTGAGGGAAGAACATAGGGGAGATGATGATATTTGTAATGGCAACTATAGGAAAGGGCTACAGATTGTTATTCTAGAACATTACATAATTTCTCATGTATATACACATGTGTTCAGATCATGATTTCCCACTGCTGGGTTCAGGCTCTGAGTTTCCTGCTTCTATCAAACTTCTAACTTACACTGCTTATCCATGGTATTTTGGGTACAAAGTGTCTAGAGCATAGAATATAAAAAAAATGGAGTTCTCATGGTCAATGTGATTCTGATGCACTTGTGGATGGACAACTTCCATTCTAAATTTGGAAAATATTTACAACCCCAGTCCCTGATCCAAATGTTTACCCGTCATCCAAGCTATACCCCATGAGCCCCAAATACTTCCGAGAGAGTTTTCCTCATTAGACAATCTTTCATTGGAGTGATAATTTGTTGCTGTCACTGATCAGGGATGATTAGTGTGCTATGTGTTCTATCCATGTGTGTGAGCTCATGTGTGCAGGCATGTTTGAGAGAAGTGGGTAACTGTGTAGATTTGGGCTACTGCATCACAGTATGCCATGTTCTATTGTAAACACATGATTGCTACCTCTGTGAGATGAACTGCATTGGTTCACATGCTTACAATCAGCAAGATACACACTGGATGTTAGAGAGTGTCATCAATGGAAGAACAGCCAATGTATATTTATAAACAAAATATTATATATATTACTACTATATTTAAAACATAAAATACAATCTACAAGGTGACTTATGTATTAAATCTGCACTTTTATGAGCAATCCACTGAAGGTTTCGTTTTCCTCAAAAGCCTTGGTGGAAAATTGTATATTGGCAGACTTTTCCAAAAAAATATTCTTGAGGCAGTTTACTTAGACTGCAGTCCAAAAACAACAGAGAGATAGGTTTGTGCAGGGCCTGGACACAGGTAGCTACCTCAATTAACCCATTGTCTCCTCTCCAAGGCAGCTGAAAGAGGAGAGGGCAACTTGGGAAAGCAGCCCAACTCCCTTCTGTACACACATTTTGATAAAGTTCACAGAAAGGTGAGAGCCTTAAGGTCATTAACATTGGAGAAGACACAGAGAGATGCAGATGAGCCCACAGACTATCTGGGGATACCAGCTCCAAAGTCTTAAGAGCTTTGGGGGTTTTATGGATGCTTTCATTTGAGGAGCAGCTGTGTACGGAATTGAGGTCACCAGATACAGTAGGCAACTTTGTAGGTTGTTTCCCCAATTCTCATCAAGCGTTAAGCGTCTAGGCCTATCAGGGTACAGATTTCACAGAGACTCTTTTCTAGTTTCACAGCTGGTTTTACTATAAAATGTTTTTCCTTCAGCTGTTGTCACCATGGGTCAGTGGTTTTCCATGTCTTCTTTCCTTAACTAAAGTGATTTGTGACTCTGACCCAAACAAAGCCATGTGATTTCCAACGTTAATTCATAGATGACCGAGAAATTTCTATCACGTTCTTCTGCACCCATTCTTAGAACATAGTAACCATGTTTAAAGAAAGGCCAAGCAGCTGCATAAAGAATGGCTCTGAAGCATCAACCCGAACTGAGAGTACACCTCCATCAACAGGCCTTGGAAAGGTGGGTATGTAAGTCTACAGAACTAAAACATGACAAACTAGATGTTCATCATCCTTCCTGAACTTTTTCCACTTGCCTGAATGCCTGGATTCTTTAACATTGTAGCTTGATTGTTCTTTGATTGGATGATGTTTTTTTGCAGTAAATTTAGCTGGAAGAGTTCTTTGCAAAACTAAAACATACATACAAAAATACTTAGGAGAATGGTCTACATTTCTCTTGTAGACTATTTCCTTTCTCCTTATAGCTCTTTACACTTTCAGAAAGCAGAGCTACTACCAAGGACTAGTCACTGTCCCTTTCTTCAATATATTCTTTGTTCATTTATAAATGGTCAGCTCTTCTACAACATTGGTCAGTGTTCAACACACTAATACCAACCTTACCGAATTCAGAAGTCGTAAATACATTCCAAGGGATAGGATCATTGGTGAAATGCAATTTGTATCACCTATGCCTATATTAAGGGTGGTGTTTGATCTTATATAATATAGTATTTTTTTCATTATGTTTTTGCCTCCTATTCTAAGTTTAGGACATGGTTACCAGACAGACAATCAGGATTCCCTCACTACCTCTTATCCACATGTTAAACACAGATCCAACTACTCATGAAATTGGAAAGTGTTGTTATAAAACATAAATTTAAACAATGTTACATTGAGGCACATATGAACCATCATGGAGATTTCTATGGCATGACTGCTCCAGAACATCTGTGAGCCAGCAGTGAGTTGATTGTGTCCTTCTTGAAGATCAAGGCTGGTGAAGATGTCTGGTTAAAAATCAAACGAACATATGTATATTGTAGAGCTGAAGAATGTTTAGAGTATTTATTCCCTGTTTGTACAAATGCAAAAAAAAGAAAAAAGAAAAGAAAAGAAACGCATACAAAACACAAAGGTTAGGCACATCCTCATGGAAACAATGGTGAAAATTATTGAAATTTATTGCTGCTAAATATTTTCCTGGGTGGCTCTGTATAATGTCAGAGAGAGGTGGGCTTCATCATAAACTCACAAAAGGATTGCAAGGAAAAATACCAGCAGAGTGAGTAGGAAGTTTGCATTTATAAATAATATGTAAAACCGTAATATCTACAACACAAAAGGAAGTTTGAAGTGTATTGGGAAGAGATGTGAACATCTGGGCATTTCAAGGAGTGAGATTTCTCTTCTACATTAGTATTCATATTTTCTCCAGTACCAGAGCCTTCAAAATATGAGGCCCAGAGATGGTACAGAATTTATGACAACTTCCAAACAGACAAGAACTTAGAACCTTGATCAAAAGGCCCACATGTGTCTTCACCCACCTTGGCCTAGGGACACCATCTTCTCCCATAGATTATGTAAATCCATATTTGACCCGCTGTGAGAAAGTAGGTACGCAATGTTCAGGTCACACTTCCATTTATTTTAAGGGTTAGCTATTAAAAAATCTGCAGCCAGAGTTTAATTTTTCAAATATTTCCCTGATTCCTCACTATTACTCAGGGCCACTCAGCCATTCTTTTTGAGAGTTTTGAGTACAGAATGGATGTGGAAAATATTCAGTCTTATTACTCTTTGTTCTTTACCTTCAATTGTCTCAAATCTCCTTGAGTCTGATATAATCTGATTTAGAAAAGGAATACATCAGTAAGACTGAGGCAAAAAAAAGGAAAAATTACCCCCTAAACATGATCCTACTAGCTGATGAGATACAAGGCAGGCTATACAATGTGTGTAACTCAACGTATTTTTCTTTTAGTGGATTTATCACATAAGTGGAAAATATACTTCTTTATAAACAAGTATTGATGATGATATATTTGGCTTTGTTTCATATTTTCTCTGTATAAGAGATATTTATAGTTAAGATTCTAGTCCAGATTTTAAATATTTTTAGTAAAAGTTATATTGGGTTTGGGATACACATGCATAGTCCTAGTTACTCAGCAGCTGAGGAAAGAGAGCAACTTAAATTCAAGTTTCTATTTTACTTTTGATATACAAACATTAAATAACTTTTCTAATGCTTGCATACTTCTAGAATATATACATATGTATTATTGTATTAATGAATGATCTGTCATATTAATGAAAAATTTCAGAAAAGTGCTTCAGTGGCCACTGAACAGATCCTAGGTAAGGAAACTCAAGTCATAAAATGAAATTCACAGACCCTCCTGTCACAGCCTCACAGCCATTTTCCACGAGAGATAAGTGGTGTGGTATGTGTGTTTGTCTGTGTGTATGTGGTGTGTAAATGTGGTGTGTGTGTTTCTGGGTGTACTGTGGTATAGTATATGTGTGTGTTTGCATGTGTGTGTGTGTGTGTGTATGGTGTGGTGTGGAATGTGTGTTTTGTATGTGTTGTGGTATGGTATGTGTGTGTGTCTGTGGTGTGTGTGTGTGTGTGTGTGTGTGTGTGTTTTATCCCACTTTGAGGCATATGTCCAAAGGATTCTGCATTGTAATACAGAGATACATGGGCATCTCAAGTTCATTTCTTCATGTACTAGCTGGATTTCTATTGCTGTGATAAAAAACAGCTTGGAGAAAAAAGAGTTTATTAGTTTACTATCAAGGGAAGTCAGGGCAGGAACTTAAGGCAGGGCCATATAGGCAGCAATGGAATCAGAGACCCAAGAGAATATTGCTTACAAGCATGCTTCCCCTGGCTTGCTCAGCTGATGGTACAGTCAAGCTTCATTTGCCTAGGAATGGCACTATCCATATTTAATGAGAACTTCTTATACCAGCTTGTAATCAAGAAAACATCTCATGAACATGCCCACTAGTCAATTGATAGAGTCAGTTCACCAGTTGAGGTTCCTTTTTTTCAGGTGACTCCAGTTAGTGTCAAGTTAACAAAAATTATTCATCACAGTACTCTGCATAGTAATAAGAAAAATAATCAGTTAAGATGCCTACCAATTGATCAATAGATAATGAAAATGTACATGCAATATTTTATTAACCTCAAAACAGAAAGGAAATTAGAAAACTTTCAGAAAATGAATAAAACCAGAAAATACTGTATTGTTATGTAACTCAGGTTCAGAAAGACATGCAATGCATGAATTTTCTCATATGTAAATACTAGTTTCTAATTGTTAAATATGTTTATTGGTGTGGGTATATTTGTGAGTTGAGGCCAGGAAACTAGAAAAGAGCTCAAGAGATGGGGCTTGGGAAAGAGGTCTTAAGAGAGGAGGCTTCAGAACATGTGATATGTAAATGAATAGGAAGTAGGGAGAACAGAGGAGAGCAACCAGGATGAGGAGTAGTAGTTGAGTTATGAGGAAGGAGGAACATGGGATGCTCTATGTGCAGAAAATGAACTGGACTACATATGAAGAAGTCATAATAAACCATTTTCACTTTGCAAGTTAATGTAAAAACAAATAATTTTAATAGACAAATATTTACCAATTAAAAGAGTAAAAAGTGTTTAGGAGATATCTCAGTCAAAACTAGAAGACCACAAATAGTCCAAGCTTATGAATCTGAGACATAGAAGTTACACAAAGATTTCACTCATCTAAGGAAAGAGATGATTATTGAGACCCCAGAGAAGTACAAAACTCAAAGTAGATAGGTTCAGAAGAGAAACTTAACAAGTCATATAATAGTCAAAATACTAATTGTCTAGAATAAAGAAGAAATATTTAAAGTTGTAAGAGAGAAAGATAAAATAACATATAAAGGCATGCCTACCAGAATAATAGCCAAAATATGGAAGCAATGAGGGCTTGGACTGCTTTGGTAGAAGTTATGAATGACCAAAGACGCCAACCCCGACTACTGAACCCTGACAAACTAGAGCTGCAATTGAAAGAATAAAAGAACTTTCCATGACTAAAACAGATTTAAAGAAATATGAGTATTAAGTTAGGCCAACAATATACATTCGAGAAAAGAACATCTTCAAAAAATAATGTTTGTCAAACTGAGTATATATGTGTATATTATGAAAGTTAAATGAAATAAATTATTCAAATAGGCTTATAATATTTAATGATAAGAATGAAACAATTAAATATTTTCAAATCAATAAAAAGATCAAGGCCATATGAATTCAATGGATTCTACCAGACTTTCAAAGAATAGCTAAAAACACCACTCCTCAAATTATTTTGCATTTTAGAAAAGAAATGATCATGTCTAAATACATTTTGTGAAACTCATATAACCTTGATACACAGCTCAGATGAAGAGCCAACCAAAGAGAAAATGATAAGTCAAGATCTCCGATGAACATAGACGCAAAACTTTTCAATACAATACTTGCAAACTGAATTCAAGAACACATAAAAAAGATTATGAACCCTTGGTCCAGTCAGCTTCATCCCATAGAGAAAGGCATGCTTCAATAAATATATATCAATAAAAATAATTTACTATGTAACTAGATTTAAGGGCAGAAACCATAAGGAAATTGAAGAAGATACCAGAATATTGAAAGATTTTCTATGTTCATTGATTGAGAAGATTAACATAAAAATGTTACCATCCTACCTAAAGTAATTTACAGATTCAATGAAACCCACATCACAATTCCAAACAGTTCTTCACAGAAATTGAGAAAAAATAATCTTGAATTTAATCTGAAAACTCAGAGACCCTGGATAGACAAAACATTCTTGAACTTTTAAAAGACTGCTGCAGGTATCACCACCTCAGATTTTATACTATAAATCTATTGTAAACTAAAAAAAGAACAACACATGGCAGTAACACCCAGATTGATAGAACAGAAATGAGGACTTCCATACAAACCCATACTCCCATAGTCACCAGAATTTTTTACATTAAGGCCAAAAATATACATTGGAGAAATGACAGCATCTTCAACAAACAGTTCTGGTCAAACTGAGTAGCTGCATATAGAATAATGAAAACAGATCCTTATTTCTCATGCTGCAAAGATCTCAGCTACAAATGGAATAGAATAGAACATAAGAACTGAATCCAACAGAGAACAGAAATTTATGTTTGAATCCATTGCCACAGGAAACAATAATTGTTACGGACAAACTTCTGTACAAGGGACACCATTATTTAAGTGAAGAGGCAGCTCAGAGAAAAAGAAAAACATCTTTACCAGCTACATATCTAATAGGGGGTTAGTCTCTAGAAAATACATATAGCTACAAAAATAAATAAGTAAATAAACATCAAGAAAACAAATAGTCCAATTAAAAATATGCATGGAACTAAATAAAGAATTTTCAAAAGATGAAATACAATGGATAAGAAAAAATTCAATATCTTAGCCTTTAAGGAAATTTCAAATTAAAAGTATTTTGAGGTTTTATCTTACCCAATTCAAAATGGCCAAGGTCAAAGAAAGAAATCCTAGCATGTATGGGAAAAGAGGAACACGAATTGACTGCTGGTGGGAGTGCAAACTGGTTCACCTACCATGGAAATCAGTGTGGGTTTCTAGAGGCCTGAAATAGATCTACAATAAAATTCAGCTATGCAACTCTTGGTCATATATCTAAAAGTCTCTGCATCCTATGATAAAGATACATGCTCATCCATGTTTATATTTTGTTTATTCAGAATGATCAGAAATGAAACAGCCTAGCTGTCCATCAATGGATAAATGAACAATAGAAATATGATGCATACATGCCATGGAATATTATTCGGCTATTCAGAAAAACCAAATTATTAAATCTGTGGGTTAATGAATGGAGCTGAAAACAGTCATTCTGAGTGAAGTAATCCTTGGATATATAGTGGTGATCTGCTTAATGATATGCTGATGTAAGAGTGGAACAAAAATTGTAGACATAACCAATCACAGTCTGGTTGGATTTTAGGCCTACTCCATGAGATAAAACTGGTGTTTGACACTGCTTGTGTGGCCAAGAACCTGGGACTACATAGGTCTCAGATGTAGGGAGAAACCAAATAATTGTTCTGATAAAGAAATATAAAAATACAATTACTCCTAACAATATTCTATTATACCAAAATCAGTTTCCTGCTCAGCCATCAACTGCAGTGGATGGGAACAAATACAGAGACCCACAACTGGACAATGTGCAGAGAAAGAGAGACTTTGGAACACACAGTACTAAATGGGATATTTCCATTTATATATATATAAAACCGATATATATATATCGGTATTTTAAGGACAGGGTTTCTCTGCAGCTTTGGAGCCTGTCCTGGAACTAGCTATTGTAGACCAGAATGGCCTTGAACTAAATATTTTTATTTAATTTTATATTTATTTTTATTTAAATATTTTTAAATTAACAAACTGAGTAAAATGGATAAAGAATAATGGTTTCCACCTACTGATGTAAGTGGATCAGAACTTTTGTCTCCCTTTGTAAACTGCAACTCTGCAACTTATGTGTGTCTTCTCAGTCCTGAGTATGACAGATGCATTTGTTACTGCAAATTGCAAACTGAATTGATAATTGATGTGGGATTTCCCTCTGTATGCTGTGATTGCCATTGATTAATAAAGAAAGTACTTGGATCTATAGCAGGGCAGAACTGAGGTATGCGAGGAAAACTAAACTGAATGCTGGGAGAAGGAAGCGAAGTCAGGGAGAAGTAATGTAGCCCCATTACCTGTAAGCCACATCCACATGGCGATACAGAGATTACTAGAAATGGATTAAATTAAGATGCAAGAGCCAGCCAAAATGAAGCTAGAGCTAATAGGCCAAGCAGTGATTTAATTAATAGAGTTTCTGTGTGGTTATTTCAGGGCTCAGCTGCTGAGCAGCTGGAAACAAAAAGCAGCTCTCCTACAACAGACAATAGTCTATGCTCATGCTTGAAAGGGAGAGGCATTGTTTGAACAGAAATAGATCTAAGTGTCTTGGGAAAACTTTGTCAATGTGAATTCATTAACAAGATAGTTTTAGAAGCATAGTCAGATGAAATTGATGGGAAAATCACTTCAATAACGGGAATTGATGCATTGTGTTTTAATGATTCAGAGTTGTAACCTACAGAAAACATGGCATTTCATGTCAGCGTGTCTATGTACTGTGATTGCGAGGAGTAATGAAACTCCACACATGCAGCAACAGGAGTTCTGCCAGGAGTGATAGAGAATGTCACAGCACTGTGCACCTTGTTGGTCTTCTCTCAATATTCCAGATGTCTCTCAATGCCTGGTAATTATTTTAACAACTACTTCTTGACTTTATTTTTAACCTATAAAAGAAGTCCATAGAAATGAGTTGATATGCCTTTTATTTTAACTTTTAGCTACTCAATATATAATAGAAAATTACAAAATAAGATCCTTGTATTTGCTCAATATATCAATGTACCTTCCTATCTTAAAACTCCATCAATATATAAGAAACTTTTCTATGAAAACATCAGCTTTAATATTCTAAATCCTTGCTTTTGCTTCTGACTCTTTCCCCTTGCTTCCTACCTGCTTGATTTCATACACACACACACACACACACACACACACACACACACACACACTTTGGAACATTAACTCAGCCCCAACTTAACCCCTCTGTTTTCTTTGAATAACAAAAGTTCTGCAAATTGCATTTTCTCCCAAACCAAGGGCTTGGAATGAAACCATACAAGCATGCAAGACTTAGAAAACAGCATGATTCACAACATCATTTAGTAATTTTCTCTGTCCATTGTTCTCTATCCCCATGCCTAAATATATATTCTCTATTTCAGTGCAGAGCATGAAGGTTGACCATTTTTTTCTTTAAGATTTATTTAGTTGTTATAGGAAGGAAAAAAACCTCTTAAAGAAAAGTTTGGCTTGTTTTATTTCCCTAGACACATCAAGCAAGAGGATGGGGTTTTGTTTCTGTCATAATGGTCTCTAGATTTCCATTTCTTAAATCAAATTTTACAAACAAATTTTACAAGGAGGTTGTTTGACCTCCTTGAAATTTCATCTGCTTTCTAAATACCCTCAGAAAGTGTCAGTGAAGACAGGTTGATTAATTGATAACTGTGTAGATAGGCATAACACATATAGAACCTATAAATACAATACTACATGCATATACCTTTTATGTACGGAAAAACATACCTTGTTCACATTTATGTTCCTTTCTCAACTGTAAATGACAGACTTAGCATCATAACAAAACTAGGTCTGAATTATACTATATCTTGCAGAAATTATTAAAAGTTCTAGCCTGAGGGTCTCCTTTTTCTTATTTCCTGAGCAAGCACAGTTTTATCTTGTAGATATCAGCTAAAAAGTTATACACATATCTTTGAAGAGAGAAGGTGTCAAGTATGTATGATAAAACCACAGTCTTGAAACAAAAATAGTCTTCTTTAAAATTTGTGACATGATTTCCATATAAAACCTCAACTTTAAGGACTTTCACAAAAATACACAAAAACTTGGACACTGTCTTTCTTAACCTTGGAAATAAAATGAACTAACTTAAAGTTACATATTTTGTGGAAACATTAAAATATGAAATACTCTTTGCCTGACAAACTCTTTCTAAATTTAAAAATCTCCAAGTACATGTATCCTTCCTTAAAACACTATCCTCACAACAGTCCCCCATGGCA
>JAQHUG010000009.1:1324062-1334958 GCA_028555095.1 Dicrostonyx torquatus | reverse complement strand
TGACTCCTAGAAATGGTCCTGTAAGAATGGCATCATACGTGTCTTGGAAGACCTCAGATATGTTACAAACAAGCATGCTCTCCAAGCAACAGAGGCTGATATTGTCAAACATATTTTACCCTCAGAACTCACCAGTGGTTGCCTGCAGCACACCTTTAATCCCTGTGGTCTAGAAGGCGGATCCTAATACTTGTTAAGAAACTGGGGGGAAAGTTAATCTCAAGAGGTTACGCAGAGTAAGAAATCTAAGGTCCAAGTACAAAAAACAGAAATCTGGTAGCTTTCAGCGACTGACCAACATCGCGTCTAGCTTCTGGCACTGGCCTGCAGTTTACAAAAGCTGAAAGTTGGTGCTGGAATGTCTCAGGGAGTTATTGCCCCAGGAAAATTTTCTTAGCGGTCCACACCCAGCCTTTGTCTAAGCCCAAGTCTGTACGGGTGATTTAAAAAACCGCTTTGCAAATTAGATGGGTAGCAGCTCGAATCCTGTGAGGCATGGAGCTTAACCAAGCTGCCACTGAAGCTGTGGCTGAATCTACAGTTAACCTTTGCTTCCTTCAGAAAATCCTACCCGCCTGCACCAAAATATACATAGAAATAATTTTATATAGAATGAAAAGTTTATAGTTAGGAATATATGTGTGTATATATGTACATATATGCATGTAACACAATGATTTCACAAAAGTAGCCATAACTTTGGGGAAAAAAACAAGAAAGGTTATGGAATGGATTATAGAGATGGCAGAGAGAAAAGGGAGGAAGAACGTAAATATTATAATATCAAAAATAAAAGACATTTTATAAAATGAAACAGGGAATTAATAACTTTATAATAGATAAAGATGACAGACTCCATATTAACCAAATGTTCAAAGTTAACATTAGCAGCCATGAGACAAATGAGACCCCATGCCATGAAAAAGAAACGAGAGGAGAACACAGTGTTAGCCATATAGGTTTTGTTTTCTACAGTCTCTTGGTAACCAATTGAAATACCTCAGTCATTTCTGCAAAAGTTTCAGAATATTTTGCTATTATTTATTTCATTTATTCTTTGACAATTTCATTCATATATATAATTCATTCAGATCATACTCACTCCTACCCTTTTTTAAAAACTAACTTCAACTAATTTTTTCTTTAACAATTTCATAGTTGTATATCATGGATTCTTATTACTTGAAGTGTCCCCCCCCCCAACCTTCCCTCATCTCCCTCCCATCACTCTCAACTCCTCTACCCTCTTACTAGAAGTTTCTTTCTCCGATTCATGACTTTAACAAGTCTAACTAGTCATCTGTGTGAGCATGGGTTTGGGGACTATCACTGGGCAGAGAATGCCAGTGCTGTGCCATCCTGTATCCACATTAACCCTTCAACAGCTGCATCCGAATCCACGTATGTGAAGACTGGTCATCAGAGTACACTTTGCTTTGTTAAATGGGTTCAGTTCTGAGTTACTAGCTGGTATTTATTAGTGCATGAATATTCTAGAATGGTTTCTGCATGAGGTATAACTTTTGAGTTTTAGGCTTGCTAGGCCTTTTGCAATTCCCCATTGGAAATGAGCTCTACTCATGCTGGTCACTTGCTTCACAATCCCTGATAGGATTTCATTCTTTCCCTGATCTTTTCCAACTCACTGCTTTTGGATCTTTCCAGATAAGCTGTGTATATTCATGACTCTGTCTCAATGTCTGATTTGTATAGCTAAAACAAAAAAGAAAGATATTTAGCTTAATTTATTTGAGCAGGGTAGAGAACATACCACTTCTAGATCTGAATCCATATATTTTTTTACTTTTATTTTGAATGTTTAGCCTGTACATATGTCTGTGTACCACTTGTATGCCTGATGCCCTCAGAAGTTAGGAGAGGGCAACTAGAACCTCAAGAACAGGAGTTGTAGATAATTGTGAGCTTCCAAGTGGGCCCTGAAAACAAACCTACTGGAATCTTCTGAAGGAGTTACCAGTGTCTCTAAAACTCAACCATCTCTCCAGGACCAGCATATAAATTTAAAACATTGTTTTAGAAAGACTTCTCCCTGGTCTTCTTTCAAATCAGAAGATTTTTTTCTCATCTGTGTTTGATTCTAAAAATAAATTTGATAATAATAAATTATTGATTTTTTTAAAAATAAGATTGGAACCACACAGAGGGCACTTTTGGCCACCTCTCTATATTCTGTAACATTAATTACATCCATTCAACCATTTGCATAATGACCCTTCTTACTAAGAGTGAAAAAGAAAAATGTTCAAAGCCAAAGGCAAAATTCAAGGTCAAACATTCAAATTAACTAAAAACAGTTTTAGGTATAAGGACTCTTTCACCATCGAATTAGTCTGAAGCTATATTTTCTGTGAGAACATACATACACACACACACACACACATGAGACACATACACACACACACACACAGAGAGAGAGAGACAGAGAGACAGAGAGAACACATACTTTGCCCCTGTGTTCCAAGGGAATATGTGACAGTCATTGACTTTCACACACTTTCAATTTGGCTGGGACTATCACGAGAATCTGAGCAAATGAAAAACATTAAAGAGAAGAGAAAACAGAGCTGAGTCAATGGACAAGTAGAAACTGTTCTATTCTGTGCTCTCAGGCTCAAGTGTGAATAAGGCTGCACCTGGAAGAAGGGGGAAAAAGGGAAGCATTCATCCATCATTCCTCATAGGGAGCCAGAGAGAGTGAGGGGATTGGCCTGTCGAGAGAATGAATCATAAGTCCTACTCACTGAAGATTAATAATGCCAAAGGGCAGGACTAAAGGATGCCCTCCTCTATTTACTCCAGTCTCTTTCCTCTGCCCAGGTCCCACGTGGCTGTACTGTCATATGCTGAGATATTGGTAGGGCAGAGCTGCTGAAAGCTTTGGGACATCTGGGAGATGAGTCATTCCAGGCAGAAACGGCACAATTAGCTGCGCTTAGTTCAGCACAAAAGCCTGAAGAGGTGTCTAATTGAGTGGCCCACAAAGGTCCAGGAAACAACATGGATTTGAGCAGAATCCCACAATTAATTTCTGCACTGACCTAATGGGACATAATTTGTTAATGTGTTCACAACCCAGAGTAGGCCGTTTCCATGATGCTGTGGATTTCGAGCACTTGGCGTTTCCCAGTGTCTGTGCGTGCTTGGATTTGGGCTGGAAAAGTTGAGGATGTGGTTAAATGCGAGCCTTTCTTACAGTCCATTTTTAAACCTGTGACCATGTAAACATAAAATGCAACATCCTGGTATGGCTAACACCACATTTTTCTCCAGAACATTGGGTTTGGGATTAGGCATTGGCAGCCAAATGAGGGCACTAGGACATTCTACAAATCGCATGGCCTTTGGATAGTTTTAGGGATAGAAAGAAGGTAAAAATGTCAAGGTGAAAACAAATCACAGATTCTTTTGTCCAAGAAGAAATACTCATTTCCTTACAGATACTAAAAAATACTAACTACACATTTTTAAGCAATTGTGTTCTAGTCCCCTCACTTACTCACAGTTCCCATTTTTACTAATTTTGTTAAAGAAGAAATAATAGTTATTTTCATAAGCTTGTAATTGTGATATTTTTAGAAGGCTTGAATATTTAAAATAATAATGATTTATTATCATAATTACACTTTTATTTTCGTAACAGTGGATTAGTCTTCAGACAACATTAGGCTTAGATGTTATCTCTAATTTTTTCACTGGTTGTGATTTCCAAGCAAACACTGTGTAAACAAAGACACTTAACCACTTGATAACTGAGTTTCTTATATGAAAACATAAGGGACTGAAAGGAATGTATGTCAGTACAGCCTACTGATGCTGTATTTTTCTATAATACTTACAATGACAAACAACTATCAGTATAAAAAGATTGAATGTATCAAACTGAACACACATCTCTCCATCTTTGCCATGCCCACTAAAATGAAGCATTCCTTTAGAGCAAAGATGAGAAGTATGTGTTTCCTGTCATGGAGCAAAGGATTAAAAAATGACAGAAATGTTAAGATGAACATGTTCATGTCCATCAATCTCTTGCTTTACTCTGGTACCCTGTGGGTCCCAAAATACATCAAAGCCATGGTGACACAGGGTAAAATGTAAGGCAAGTGACGTAGGCATCTGTGTCAACACAGTCTCTTGATCCAAAGCATAACTGAAGTCAAAGTGGCCCAAATAGAAATAGCAAGAGAGAGTGCCGGAGAGCTGGGGAGAGTGGTGTGTAAGTTGCAGCTATAAATAAAATTTGTATTTACATTTATATTTAGTTTCTACCCTAACACTCTAATAATGTCAAACAGATAACTGGTCAATTAAAAAAGGACACAAGGCAAATGCATTAGTTTATTGCATTGACTTGGAAACTTAGTCATTGTGCTTGTTGGAGAGCACAGACTGAAAATTTCAAAAGATTCTATGGAGCAGATACTCAAAGATAATGAAAGAGTATCAGAGAACTAATTCTTTAAGCTTTTGATCTGAAAAACATTATTTTTGGTGCTAATAGAGAAAAAATAAATTACTAGCTCTCAGAAGAAATCCTTTTCTATCTAGCGTATATTACACTAGCATGAAATTAACTTTTTCTTAAAAGAAAACTATGTTAGTGTCCATTCTACTTGCTCAGTATTATAATCCTAAACAAAAGTGTCCAAAGGGCCTCTCTGGATAGAAAAATTAAGTGAAGAAATAAATATTTTGAGATGCATTCTTACTAATAATTGTCATATAGTAGTTGTCTCATTGGTGTACAGTGGACAAGGACTATGTGAGGGGAATAGACATACCTGCTACATCCAATATTCACCATCTCCTATGCTGAAATGATTGCAAAGTATTCTGTTCTGTATTTACTCCCTTTCTTCGCCCATTAATCTGCTGACATTTTCAGAGACTTACTCAATGTTCTGACCAGCACTATAATTGGCACAATACACAAGGGGGCATGCAGCAATAGAATAATTCCCTTCTGGGGATCAATGTTCACTGGTAGAATTGTTGCATCTTATGGTTCTTTTGCTTCTACTTTTGGAGAACATTTTTGTGTTTCTGCGTTCCATGTAATAGCTGTATTCACTTATGTTCCTTGCCTCCAGGTGATATATTTGTTTTCAAATAACAGCATTTCTAAATGGAATGAGGTATTATGATTTCCATATGAATTTCTTTGACAATTAACAAGATTAATTAGTTTTTTTATGTTCTTGGATTTCCAGAAATTTAAATCAAAGTCCTAAAATTATGGAACCACTTTTTAAAAGTCTACAAGGGAAATGCTTTGGGGTGAAAACTATTATTCTGGGCATTTAAAAAATTAATTAAAATAAAATTAATAATTTTCCCCTTCCCTTTCCTCCCTGCAACCTGTTACATGTCCTTTCTCTCCAACCCCTCCTGTCCCTCCCAATCTCCCTCTCAATTTCATTGTCTCTTTTTTGTTGTTAGTGTTACATGTGTGTGTATATATATATATATATAGTTATATGCAAAATATAAATACAAATAAGTACATAAATACTACCCATTGAGTCAGTTTGATGTTGTTTTCAAGCATATGATTTTATGGCTGACTAATTGGTAGTAGAAAACCCATCAGGGTTTCATTGCTGGGAAAGTTTCCCGAGTTTTCTTGACTCAACAGTCATTATTTACCTATTGTTCTTTATCTAGAGTTGAGGACCTGTGAGATTTCCCCTTCACGTGTTAGCAAGTTTGTTGGTGTTGTCATTGTTTAGAACTTGTCTAGGCAACCCTATTGTGGAGGTCTCATAGGTATAGCTTCTCTGTTGTTTCTGGGAGACACAATCTCACAGCAGACTTAGACATCCCCTCTAGCTTTTACTATTTTCTTGTCCCCTCTTCCCAAATGTTCTTTGAGCCTTCGGTGCATGGGTGGTGTTATAGATGTTTCTCTTGGGTCTGGATACCTTATAATCATATGGTTTGTGCATTTTGACTAGTTGGGGTTTTCTGAAATGATTTCCTACTGCTTCAAAAAGAAACATCTTTGGTGAGGGTTAGGAGGTTTACTCATCTGTGTGTATAAGGATAAGTTTTAGAATGGAGTTAGAAATTATATTGGTCTAGCTAAGTGACAACAGTAAGCTCTTCTCTAAGACCCATGACATCACTAGCACTGGGTAGTTGGCTAGTTTCTAGTACCAAACCTGATTTCCCTCCTGTTAAGCAGGCCTAAGTCCAATTAGCCAAATGTTGGTTATGGGCAGTATCTTGTCACTGTATCTAGTGACACAATTGTACCTTTAAGGATATCTTGCCACGCTGGTCATTGTTGTGGTTCAAAGACTGAGTATGAGTATTGATTGCTTCTGTCCCTTGGCAGCTTGCACAGTACCTTCTGATATTATGAAAGCTAGATCTCACGGAAAAGACTTTCCGTTCATTTTCAGATCTAATCTTCTGAGCTCTGTCTGAAGTATGCGATGTTTTCAGCAAGCGAGACTTATCTTCAAACGCAAGAAAGCAATAATGAGAACCTATATTGTTTTGGGTATCTCTTGGACTTCCCTAACCAACAACTCAAAAAGAGACTACTCATTCCTGACATTGAGGGGTTTTTTTAGTGCATGATTTTTGCAGGGAGCATTGGCAGGCCTATGTAGCATAATTTCATTTAAGATGTGTGTGTTATGCAATTTTAGCTAACTATAAAATAAGATGGTCTATTTAAAGCTGTTTCAAACATCGCTAGTGCTGTTTTACCCTCATTTCCCCTCTCCTTGACCTCTCTTTTCCTTCCCCAGTTGAAGACTTTTCTGAGTCTTCTCCAAGTCCCTCTTTATGTCACCTATATCTCTCCAATATTTTACATGACTCCAAAAGCACAGGTAACAAAAAAAGAAAGAAACACTTTTTTAAAAAGTTGTTTCTCTTATAATGCTATAATGGAAGAAAAACCATTCTTTGTAGAAAACTATTAGGTTTACTATATCAGTTGGCTAATTGATGCCATGTGGGAAATCTTAAATACTAGAAATGCATTCAAATAGGCATATCATTAACAGTTTTGTGATCCTTATGTGATGGAGTAAGGTAGCTTCCAACATTTGTTGCAGATATTACAAAGTTATTCTTATTTTCTTGGTCCTTCTTTAGCAGAGTCCATCCCTGGAATTCTAGAGAATTGTGTAGGCTTTGAAATTCAAGCCAAATGACTGTCTTTGTGACTTCAGGGGAGATTGGGAATGGAATGGTTTTCCTTACTATAAAATCATTTTTATGACATCTTCTCACAGTTGTTAGAGAACTGAAGACTCCCACGTCCTTTTCATCAGAGGCACCTCCTGCCTTGATCCCTGATTCCCATATGTGGTTCAATGGAGGTACCTATTCCTGTACAGTTTTGCTTCTGGGAACTCACATTGCTCTTGATTGGGCTTAGTTTATTGTTCTTCTTCAGTGTGCTCTCATTGGTTTCCAGATGTCTTTTTTATGTTAGAATCTATGATCTAGGTAGTCCTGTAATGCCAGACTTTTTCATTGGCCATAGCAATAAAAACAAATGAACTATTTATAGTTGTCTCTGAAAAATCTCATGTTTGGTTGACCTAAGGAAAGCAGTTTCTTTACTTGAAATATTAGTAAATCCTACCAAAGAGAGGGAATGCAAGCTGATACAACTGCTACATAGAGTGGGTATTTCTGTAATGTACTAGAAGAGTATAATTAAGTTGGAGGATAGTTTAACATTACACATAGTATTGGATTGAAAGGTATATATGCCACAAAAGGAAATTCACAACTCAAAAGATGTCTTCATGAAATATAAAATAAACTCAATTCCAGGCAATGCAATTTGTAGACTTGCAGATCCATGATTTTAGTCATTCTTTAGTGTTCTTCTTTAAGTTTGACTAGTATGGTAATCTTCATTTATGACAAAATATTCCCCATATTAACCTCCCTTACATATAACAGTGTATTCTTTTAACTTACCCAAAATTATTTGACCTTTGACCTAAATTCACTGGGGCTTTGACAATGTGGTCAATGTGGAATCTCATTTAAAAGTGAACAACAACAACAAAAAGATGATGTATCTTTATGACTTTTTCAAACTGAACCCAACAAAATCTAGAAGAAACCATATTTGCAAATAATTTATTTGGGTTTGGTGCGGGAGATGTGTCTGTATTCTGTCAATCATGTTTTAAGTAAATGCTGATTGGCCAGGTAGGAAGTATAGGCGGGTCAACCAGACAGGAAGTAGAGGCAGGGCAAGGAGAAAGTCTGGGAAGAAGGAAGCTTCCCTGGCATTCCTGCGCAGATCTCCAAGGAAGCAGCATGTGTCCCTGTCCCAGCTGAGAAAAGGTACTGGCCATGTGGCTGACAATGGGTTAATATAAGTTATGGGAGCTGGTAGGAAGACTGAGCTAATGGGCCAATCAGTGTATAACTTAATGTAGAGTCTCTGTGTGATTTTCTTTGGCGCTTGCCGGCTGTGGAGTACTGGGCGGGACAGAAACCCCAATGAGCAGGCCTCGAATGTTACATGGGTTTGAATTTTCAAGTCATCTATTTCTTCCTTAATAATTCTACCTTGAAGCTTTCTACAACAATGTGTTCTGCTTTCAGATTCAGATTCAAACAGGTGCATGTTTCTTGCCTTTTTCTATCACGATGTCCCAATTTGAGTTCCTGTTATGTGTCTCTTGTTGATGGCACCATTGCTGTAGAAATTCTAGAGAAAAACTTATATTCATTATTTTACATCTCTGTCTTATGTTTGCTTCTCATCAACCTACATTTTACACTTGCCACGTAACATATGCACTGTTTTAAATGTTATGAACATATGGGATTTGTGAATATCTGAGGAGGCAATTCTTTGGAAAACTGGAGGTAGAGTTTACAGATAAAGGAAACACTATGGGCCAGTGTTATCATACCATGAACAATTATTACACTGGGAAAATAAAGAGGAATTTAGTGTTGCTGGAATGGATGCCCTGTGTATGTGAAACTGGCTAGGGTAGTGTGACATAGGAAGTAAATCCCCTCTAAACCCCCTGACATGGAAAGTAGTGGCTACTGTGGGGTTTCTGTTGATGTGAAGAGACACCGTGACCATGGCAACTCTTTAAAGGAAAGCATTTAATTGAGGTGACTTACAGTTTCAGAGGTTCAGTCCATTATCATCATGGCAGGATATGACAACAGGCAGGCAGACATGGTGATGAAGGAATTGAGAGTTCTGTATCTTGATGCACAGACAATAGAAAATGAACTATGTCCCTGGATATAGATTGAACATGAGAGACGTCAAAGGTCACCCCTACAGTGCCACACTTCCTCCAACAAGGCCATTCCTACTCCAACAAAACTATACCTCCTAATAGTGCCAATTTCTTGGTACTATATATAGGTTCCATTTTCTTTCAAACTACCACATTCCACTCCCTGGCCTTCAAAAGCTTGTAACTATATCATAGTGCAAAAATGTATTTAGTTCAATTTCAAAAGTCCCCATAGTCTATCATAGTCCCAACAATATTTAAAAGTCAAAAGTTCAAAGTCTTTTCTGAGGTTTATACAATCTCTTAACTGTAATCCTCTATAAAATCAAAATTAAAAAAAACATATCCTATATTTCCAACATTATAGTTGCACAGGGTATGTATTACTGTTCCAAAATGTGGGGAAGGAAGCACAGTAAGGAAATGCTCGGTCGAAGCATGACCCAAAAAAGTTGGACAAGCTCCAAACTCTGGATCTTCATGTCTGAAGTCAAAGCACTCTTCAGATCTCCAGCTCCTTTCAGCTTTGTTGAGTGAAACACACTTCTTACTCTTGGGCTGGTTCCACTCCCTGTTAGCAGCTTTCCTTGGCAGGTAACCCATGACTCTGGCATCTCCAATATCTTGGGGTCTCCTAGGCAATCCAGGCTTCTCCTTCTCAGCTTCACACAATAGCCTTTCTTAGACCTCCATTCAGGAACACCCCTGACACATGTCTGGCCAGAGTGACTTTCCTTAGTTGTAGAAGATTACATAGCCCCTTTCTTTTATCATTGACTCTAAAGTCAGAGTTATATTGGCCAAAGCTGCTGTGTTGTGCTACTTGCTGGTTCTGGATCATGGCTACCTTGTTCAATTACATCTTCACCAGCTTTCTGTTTTCAATGGTTTCCTTCACTGCCTAAGGTGGACTGTCTTGAAAGTGGATCTGTCGATCAGGCTGGCTTCAGAGATCTGCTTGCCTCTGTCTATAAGAGTTGAGATTAAAGGTGTGAGTCACCAAGCCTTAAATTATTTTTACAAATTAGAAAGTTAGCTGGGTGAGATCTTGCCCACTCCCTTTATTCTTTTTCTTAATCTATTTATCTCCTTGAACAAAGCCTTAGCTCCATTCAACTAGTATGGCCCATTAAGCCAAGCTTAAAGCATTCCACTATTTTCCTAACCCAAAGTACCAAAATCCAAATTCCTCCAAACAAAAGCCTGGCCAGGCCTATCACAATAATCCAGTTCCTGGTACCAACTTCTGTCTTAGTTGGGTTTTCTATTGCTGTGAAGGAACACCATTACCACACCAATTATTATAATGAAAACATTCAGTTGGGGTGGTTTACAGTTCAGAGCTTTAGTCTATTATTATCATCATGGTATTACATGATGGCATGTGGGCAGACATGGAGCTGTAGAAAGAGCTGAGGGTTCTACATCTTGATTCTCAAGAAACAGGCAATGAACTGTGTCACTGGGTGTACCTTGTGCTTGGGAGACCTCAAAGCCAACCTACACAGTGACATATTTCCTCCAACAAGGCCACACCCCCTTCAACGAAGCCCCACCTCCTAATAGTGCCACTCCATACAGGGGCCGTTTTCTTTCAAATCACCTCAGTTACTTACAGCAAAGT
>JAQHUG010000009.1:1308160-1322890 GCA_028555095.1 Dicrostonyx torquatus | reverse complement strand
TTTCTCCTGGGACAGGGGTTCTCTGTGTAACATCCCTGGCTTCCCCAGAACTCATTTTGTAGACCAGACTGACCTCTAACTTACAGAGATCCACCTTCCTCTGCCTCCCAAGTGTTGGGATTAAAAGTGTGTACAACCACACTTGGCTTTTGTTTCATTTTTCTATTCTTAAATATTCATATTCTGTGAATAACCCACTAGCTTTTCTACTGAGAACATACTGTAACAAAAGCCTTGTGATTTCATAGTATTTGATATTCATACATATGTGTACCCATTTCTGAATAGTCTTAACCCTCTGATACATAGAACCATAATGTACCCACAGGAGGGTAGTTACTACAATTTCTACAATGCCTAGAACATAGAAGACATAGTAATCTATGTAACAGAGTCATTGAGTTCTCAGATACTTGCTATATTACTTACTTTTCTGTTAGTCTAAACAAAACCTATGTTGCTAAATTTCCATTCCTGGGGGAGACTGAAAATCTACTCTTCCTCCCAAGGTCCCAACATAAACCAAGGCATGATTCCATCAAAATTAACTATGAGGAATCAATGAATTTATTGAGCTTCCCAATAGAGACTTGGTGAATAGTTACTTACTGGAGTGTGAGCCCTCCTCTTTGAACCTTCAAGGCCTGAAAAGCATTATCCAATACCAGTGAAGGTTTCCCTATAGATGTAGTTATACTCTAACCTCTCCCAGGCTACTGCTGCGGTATCAGGTGGATACTAGGTGAGGGTTTTTGCCTTATTCCACCGCTTGATGTAGGGTTATATAGTAGCAACACCTGCAGCTGGGATGATCTTTTTGTGAGGTGTTGCATAGCTGAACCACCCAAGATGGCTTTGCCTGGGAGACAGCTAATCATAAACCTGCTTTATCCCTTATTTGGGTCTTATATTCTTTCAGTGCCTTCTGCCTTCTACAATCATTCCTGAGTCTTGGAAGGGGTGACATGCCCTTCTATTTATCCCTCCATCTTCAGAACATGGTGGTTGGTGAGTCATGTTGGTATTTCTCCTACTACAGAACACAAGGGAGGGACCGAACTCCCCAAAATCTGTCTTATCCAAATGGGCATAGACTGAAGTAAGAACCTATTTTTGCAGTCACAAAAGTGGAGAAGCACACTAGCTGGTATCAATAGCAGCTGCTTTTCCCCTGGCTTCCCTGGTCACAGTTTTATCTAATTTCCTTGTACAAGATGTGAATTGAGCCTTACGTCCAAACAAAAAGCTGATTCTGTCCATAACCACTTGTGCCATTACTGCAGTAGCATGCCACTATTGCAATATGATGTGCCACCACGGAATTTAATGCCTGACATTTCCACCAGGAAACATGCCAATCCACAGCTGAGCAGAATCTTTGTGCCTAACTCTCTCTGGCATAAATAGTAGCAATCACAGGAGCCTACTCACTGGGAGAGGACACTTTCAGTCTTAGCTTTGCTTCTCCATGACTAGGTACCCAAGCATGCAATCTCCTCTGCAATGGGGCCTTAACATTCAGTTCTGGAAAACCACTAGCCATGGTAGCAATAGGTTTTTATTGTTTTAGGGGTTTCTAGGGCCTCTGGGGGTAATCCACTTCTAGCACTGGGATTCCCAATTAACTATCTATAGATTCTGGGAGCACCTGGTTTTATCTTTTGTGTGCTCTTTAACTTTACAGGCAGAGGCTATTATAACATTTTCCAATCATTTGAGTGGGTACCACTTGTCTTACCCTACCCTAAAGATCCAAGAATTCCATAGCAACCCTTGCCCTTTGCACCCTTTGTCCACTAATTCCCTTTTACATGTGTGTTCACATCTCTTAAATGAATCTCCAACTGCAAAAACACTCAAAGATTAGTGTTATGCTAGCCACATGCAACAAACCCACATGCAACAAGGCTTTTTATGAAGAGGATGGAAAGAACAGTGATGCAAAAGCCAGAGCCACTACCTCATGAATGAATGGGGCTCTGAGCCACTACCTCATCATGAGTGAATGGGGCTCTGAGCCACTACCTCATCATGAGTGAATGGGGCTCTGAGGTAATCTTGACAAAGCATTTGAAAATCTTTTGTCATCTGTTCTAACCAAGTTATAACTCAAGAGACACCAAAGTCAGACACATGTAATATCTGACACAGCATGAGAAGATTCTATGCATTACTATTGAGAAGATTCTATTCTTTGCTAGTGATCATTTCTTCCACAGATCCATGTTGGGTGCCATACTGTGGGTACAGGAGAAATACCTGAGTTAGTTCCTCACAGTCCACAGTCATTCTCTCTGAGCCATTCCCCTTCTATAGCCTGAAAGCTCTTCCATGGAATCCTGTGTATTTCCCCATTCCTGATGAACTTCTAGGGGCTGCTCACACTGTTCAATCCTGCCCAGGGTCAAGCGGAACTAGGCCCCTCTTTCTCCTTCTGCACCTGCTGCTCAGCCTGATTCCCTGGATGGAGAGGCCCCAGGAGGGCATGATGGCTAGGGTTGGAGCTGTGGGCTCTCTGTCTACCACACCTGACTTCAGAGAGAGGCCTGGGATGATCAAATCATCTCCATCACTAGTATACTCTTTCTGGGAGAGAAAGATGCACTGCTTTGTCTGGAGGATTAACTGCCCACCGCTTTCACAGGCCTAATCTTCTGCAACTGTACTTTTTTCAATCATGGATGTTTTTTGCAATCTGATCATTGGACCTGAAAGCCTTCCAGAAGTCCATTAGAACTGAATCTGGCTTTCTGGCAGTGTTTACCCGAGGAACTGTGACTTAATACAGGTCTTTCCACATCTGCCTTTGAGACCTCTTCTACTGCTTCGTGTCTCTTCTCCCCCAGTGGGGTTGTTATTCCATTTTACAGACACTCTTCACATGCTGGTCTAAGTCATTTACATCCCTAACACTTGTCCTACTTCATAAAGATTAGGCTCTAGCAAAGGGCTCAGCAAAGCTACAAGCCAGTCTCAAGACCTCACTGAACCTGATTCTTCCGGAAATCTCTGGTGAACACCGTCCTATAAGGGCATCCAACATTGCTTCTCTCCTACCTGTTCTCTCAGTAGGCTGCCCCTCCTCAACTGTCTTCCAGCTCCTGGCATTCATTGGACCTTTGTTATACTCTCACTGCTGTCTGCAGAAGCAGTAAGAGGACAGGGGACCACCTGGAGGAAGATGCGGGTGCTGGGAGGAACTGCATCAATAAAAGGAGGGGAAGCTGGAAGTTTGGTATTGGCCTGGGATTTAGAGGATAAATTGTATAAGAGGGGATGGGAAAACCAGGGTGGTGGCCTGGTTTGTTGTTGTTCTTTTTTTTTTCTTTTTTCTTTTTTTAAGCTAGGGGACCACAGGGGGACTAGGGCCCAGACTGGACCAGTGCCTCTGTAACTGTTTACTGGAACCACTGATGCTGATGTGTTACTCCCAGGGCTTGGACTGTCTGCTCTAGATCTTCAGGTACTCTCCAAATATCTCCTAGGGCAGGCTCTACTCGTCAAGCAGGCGACTCCAGAACCCTGGAAGAAGAGTGCCATCCTAGGAGTTCCACTACCTACAGCTCCTGCCTCGATGGCAGCATCTTAGTTCTATTTCTCTATAGTTTCTACAATGTCCATGACCTTGTGGTCAACCTTCACAGGCCCTACAGAGCATCAAACAAAAACAAGATGCCACATCAAAATTTCCTTTGAGAACAATCTCCCCCTCCAACGACTGTCCCTTCATCTGCTTGTCTCCTTCCCCATGCCGTGAACATCATTGCTCTTCCCAAACTTATCCAAAGTTACGTCAAATCTTGTACTCTAGGTGCCACTAAAACCCCTTCCCTGGGAGAAAAGAGAAGCAACATCTACCCTTCCTTCCAGGGGCCCAACAACAAATGGAGGTATGTTTCCAAAAAGTTCACACTGGGGGCCCAATGACTTTAATGGGCTTCATTAGACCATGCAGGTGAGGGATGACTTACAGGGTTGTGAACATTCCTGTCCTAACCTGATGCCTAAAAAGCCTTACCCAACCTCAAGGAAGGATTCGCCATAGGTGCTGGATGGAGCCCCCTTTCTATTCTTCCATGACCTGTATTTACTCCGCTGCCACAGGCAGTGGTGCAGCTGGGTACCCAGGTGAGGGTCTCCTGCCTTATTTCAGCCTTCAGTGCAGGGCTGGGGAGTATAAACAGTCAACACACATGGCCTTGGTCTCGAATGACTCCTAAGTCATTGGTCTTTCTTGTTCTGGGGTTTCTAGTAGCTACAGGGTTCTCTGGGTCTCCAGACCATACACAGCTATTATTGGATTAACCTCCTAGAAACCCCATTACTTAGTATTGTTGCATTATACATTAAGTTTTAAGACAAAATCATTCACACTATAGCATGTGGGCTTGATCTCCAGAGAGTCTCCAGAGTCTCCATGAGACCAGTGCACACACACATAGAGATTGTCCAGTAAAATATCTTTCAGAAATGTCATGGAAGGATAGGAGAACAAAAATATTCTCTTCAGTGGGCAGCATTTCTAAAAGACTAGCAGGCTGTTCACTTTGCAGGAAAGAGAAATTATCAGTATGTAATGTCAGTATATCTCAATAAAGTTGTGCGTAACCTGTGGGTTAGCAACATGATCACAGAATGGAAGGAAAATTTGAAAGCCGGTGACAAGAGAAATTGGTTAATAGATCTAATTCATCTCAAGTCAATGGATTTCTTTGAGCGGTCACAAAATGTGAATGTATCTATGTTCAAAGAAGGCTTACCAAAGGACGACACTCAGTGGGGTAGACTTTTAGGAACTGAGTGCACGGATATCCTTTTCTGTGCACATTGGAACACAATTCCAAAGGCATAGCACTTGAAGAATAGACTGGCATCCATCTTGTACAGTGGTGCTTGCTCTTTTTAAAACACATACCCATAGACATGAGCATCCCCTATGAACTGATGCCACACCTGTGCCATGTTTCCACGCTACTTGA
Source organism: Dicrostonyx torquatus (assembly GCA_028555095.1). NCBI lineage: Eukaryota > Metazoa > Chordata > Mammalia > Rodentia > Cricetidae > Dicrostonyx > Dicrostonyx torquatus. The sequence goes on along the minus strand of JAQHUG010000009.1, from coordinate 1,317,911 downwards.
GGCAGATGGAAATCCACACATGCAGTCAGGGAGAGTTCACAAATTGGCAGAAACAATGCTGGTGACTGAAAAGAACCTTTATTATCCGTCTGTGCACATAATTATTTTTAACTATTCAATAATTTTAAGAAAAATGCCATATCTATTCATTAGTATTTTCTGAAAAGTTATTCCTCAGCTTGAGGAATACAAATTAGGTAAAGTTTTCACAATCGCTGTATTAAATTGTAGGAACTTTTTACCCTTCTTTCATGACTCATTTCCATTTTAAAGTTGCATGAGTGTTTGTGTGTGTGTGTGTGGTATGTCTGATGACAGTGTCTGTGTGCATTTGTGTATATGAACACGAGTACACATGTGACATAGTGTGCACGTAGAGGTCAGAGTACAACCTCTGCTGTCAGTCCTCTCCTTCCCCTTTGCTAGAGAAAGATTCTTTTTGGTTTCCTGTCATCGCATTGTCTCAATGCCTTTGCACAGGCTGGGCTAGCTGAGCTGCAGGCCTCTGGGGATTGCATCCCCACCCCCATCTCACTGTAGGAGTGCTGAGACTACAGATGAGAGCGCACACCTGGCTCACTGTGGGTTCTAGGGACTGAACTCAGTTTGACAGGCTGAGTTAGAAGGGTTTTTACCTGCTGAGCCATCTGGCTGATCCAGTGTAACTTCTGAAAATATGAACTTTAATTAGGGACTTGGATTTGGGGTCTCTTAATGCCTGTGATTTTAACAGTTTGTGTAGTCAATGTTCAGGATTTATATTTGTAGGATTTTAGAGTTTAGAGATTCTGATATTTCAGAATGTCAGCTTTCCAGATTGGGGCATTTGGTACAATGGAGCTTAGTGCTTGTTCTATGGATTCTTGTCACTCATTATCCCTTTACTCCTGTCATTATTTGGGGGTTTGGAGTAAACTGGCCATGGACTCAGGGTTGTAGATTTTAGATGAGATCAATCATAGATTTGGTCACCAGCATGACTACTTCTGAGTACCCAATCTGTCCTCAGCAGAGATCAATACTGGGCCCCTGACATAGCAACATTATCTGGGGTGACTAGCTAGCTACACAGTGACATGCTGATGACACTGGGGCTAATGGCACCACAGAGGGGAGTGCTTTGATCTTTCTAAAATAAACACTTCATATTAATAGAGATTAATTTCTCCTATAAATAAAGCTTTGCCACAACTATAATGCCCTGACTCATAACCACTACCATTATGCTCCGCACAGCACTGCTTCTGAGTGGGGGAGGCTTCATGGCAACAGGAGTGTTGAAAAGCCTGCTGATTTTACTGTGCTGTACAGCATCTTGAAACCTCCCACTCTTTAGAGGGGTGTAGTGACTTTTTGAGACTCCTCACAGTACTGATGAGAGAGTGACGCCTCACCAGACGGAGGAAACGTTCTCCAGAAAGTTGTGGATCCTCAGACTTAGCATTGAAGACACAGTGCTTGTCCTCCCATTTTTAGGATGCCAGAAATCATGGCATCAAAGGGTGGGGATGGCCCCACTTCCTATTGTTCCCTAGGCATACACTTGAGAAATTTGTGTTTCCTTTTCCTTTGGCCTTGTGGTCAGCTAGACTAGGTCCACAGAAAGGAGGAACATTTCTACAACAAATGCAGAATAAATTCCATTGAACTAGAAAATATGAGCGTTGCACACACACTTTGGAATGCTCCTGTCTGTGAGTCAACCAGCAGAGAAGTACATTGCTGTGACGACTAGGGTGGTTGATGTTGACTACCAAGGGTGCAATTGGACTGGACTGTACAACAGCAATAGAGTAGCGTGTCCCCGAGGGTATCTTCCTATAACCATACCCTGTGATTAAAGGCAGTGGAAAACGCCAACAGCTCAGTCCAGACCCTTCAGGAATGAAAAACTGAGCCATCCAATCAGGTAAAAACACCAGCAGCTAAGGTGCTTGTTAAAGGCAAAGAGAACACAGAATGCATAGGGGAGGGAGGGAGTTCTAAACACCACCTCCAGCTGGGTGACTTTATCCTTGGGTATTTCTTCCTTATGATTGTACAAATGTGTTATATAAGAAAACAGTCCTGTGACTTTCAAGCACCTCTTATTTTCTCATGCAGTTGAAGATATATGGATTCATGTCACAACACTTAAGTACTGTTTACTTTCTATCATACTATTTAAGTTATGGAATATTAATGGTAAGAGATAAACATTCTCATTCAAAGACTTCATCCCCTTTTTCTGGGGAAGGCACCAGTACATTCTCAGGTGTGAGTAGTAGAGTTGTTTCATGGTTAGTATAATTTAGAAGGTGGACATGGGCACAGAAGGTAAGGAGAAGTGAATGTATGATGGTCAGCTATATACAGACCCATCACTGGGTGATAGGATCCCCAGATAGCAGAGTGGGTGCATTTTTATGCATGGTATGTCTGTTCTGCCAGGATTCAAACCTACTTGGAAACAATAACTTTTCAGCGACAGATATTGGCAACCATCGCCACAGTCACAACACAAGTCTATGTATTTATGCATATGCAAATCTACCTGCTGCTTGATCTACCTGGTCACATCTAAGCACACACATACACACTGGTTCTGGTATATGTTTTAGCGATCCACTGGTCATCACACTTCGAAATTGTCACTGAATTGGAGTTGGAAAGGGTTGGATTCTTTCTTTGGGATTTTATAGAAAAATAATAATATACTTGGATTTGAGAAGTGACATGGATTTTCCTTCTGAAATTTAAATTTTCAGCTGACACACACACAAACAAGTGTACTTGTTCACATAAATGCCAGCTCTCCGCACCAGGTAAGTGCACTCATGCACACACACACACACACACACACACACACACACACACCATACATGACTGAATGAAATTCGGCCCTCAGAATGGTATTTCTGCATTTGTTAATCTTTACAAAAGCTCAGTTCCCCCTTTAGGCTAAATCTTCTATTCATCAAAACATCAGATAACTCCTTGTTTAAAATTTCACCCATGACCATGCTTCAGTGAGTATATGGGCAACACAAATTGGACTTGTGGGTATTTTCTTTGTTTTTATTTTTCTTCTTTTGATGGGGGCATATGGGTTGGGGGTCAGACCTACCAGGATAGGGGTGCATTATGTGAAATTTCCAAATAATCAATGAAAATAGTACATTGAAAAAATTCACCCATAAAATCTCCTGGAATAGTCTGTTGTTTGATAGATTGATGTTATAGGTATATACAGCATATAAAAAAACATAACAGTTCTAGTCTGGTAGCTCTGTTACAGTGTAGCATGTACACATGCATATGTACACAGTGAGTAAGAAGCAGCATGCAGATGTGATCCCAGGAGCTCAGCCTCTGACTATGAAAATACCTTGTCTACTATCTGGTGTTCGAATTTATAGTTGCCTAACTAACAAGGAAATTTAGCCATCAAAATGGACTCCTGAACTATGTAAGCCCCATATAGAAGGCTTGGGATTATCATGCACACATAGTTACACAAGAGATACAGGGGTGTGTTTGACTTGCATCTCAGTTGCATCTTTTTATCATTGGAACAACAGGACTCAGTAAAGCCATTTGATTAAACCCAGTAGTTTTAAAAGAAGTATTTAAATTTTGCTTACTGAATGTTTTCTGTATGCCAGAGGTCATTTTAGGTATTGAATAGTTCTCTGAAAAGAAACCCAGAGACCTTGATTCCTAATAGACATGAAACAAATGTATAAATGAATATATGAGACTAGATAAAAATCATGCGTGTGAAGAATAAAATTCCAAGTAAAATGAGGGTGGTTATAGCATGTAAAAAGATTTTAAAATATTACTTTTGCAAAAAGAAAAAAACCTTCTCACTAAATAAAGAAAAGCATTTAATTATCACAGTAACCATTTCATAAGTTTGTATCATCAATATATATAATTCTGAATATGCATGTGAGCATACATGTGCATATATAACAGCATATATAAGTTAAACAAATGGTTAAGTGCAACATATGTACACATCCTACACAATTTTTAAGTGTTTATTTATGTAAGTAGTTGCTTTTAGCAACTCAACTACTTGTGAACTCCAAGGGCAGAAAAAAAAAAAAATCTTACTTCCATGTATTTTTTACTGGCAATACCTGGATATACCACCAGATGGTGATGTTTCTCCTAAAAGCATCATACTTTCCATCTTTAATAAAAACTACTTCACTCTCTGAGGTTCATGGAATGCAAAGCATGTGAGAGCCAGAGGACAGGGAGAAGGGCTGTGATACACTGTCTTCAGGGCAGGACACTGTGGTTGCCCTCAAGGTCGATTGTACTCATAGTAACTGTGATTACCTGCAAAGACCCGGCCTGCCAGCCTGCCAGCCTGCCATCATAGGGAAGGGACTCACGAGGCCTCATGGCTCCTTGAGGGATTATGGCAATTCATGGTCTCTGAAAGAAGGAGGTGCCATTTCTTCTGTGATGTAGACACTACGCGTGTCCATGCTCCAGTAAATAACCCTGTGGCCATGCTCGTGCAAACAACCATAATTGAATTAGTGTGTCACTAACAATAATGCAACAATAACGAGAAAGAGGAGGAGAAGATGGAGGAAGACGAGAAGGAAGGAGTTGTCTAAGTAGGAAGACGGATTTCTGGGAAGGAGAAAGGTGTACGTGGGAGATGGGAAAGGACGAGCTAGAGTAAGAGGAATTAAAATGGCCAAACTTCATCATGTATGTAGATGATATTATCAAATAAAAAGACTGAACATTAGAATTTACTCATTCAAGATTGGATGGGACAGCGATCTGAAGGCTGTAGTTTTTACAGCCATTCACGCTGCTTCGGAACGCCAGTTCGGTTTCTTTCTGTAAACTGTACTGTTAACCTTGTAGACTTGTGGTTGCCCTCCCTGCATATCAGACCAGTGAGCTTCTTCTTCCGGGGTGCTTTCTAGCCTTCAGGTCTGTGCATTGTTGAAAGGTTTCTTAGAAGTGTGAAACAATCGCTTGGAAACATCTTTCTCCCCCTAAACGTTAGAAAGGATTCGAACAGGTTCAACCTGAGAAAATTATCCGACTACGGAGCCAAGATCTCTCCAGGTACGCCGCACAGTGCTCCCCGAGTGGTGAAGCTCTACTGGCTGGCTGGCAGGGACAGAAACAGGTCTACTTTCCAGAACCTTATGACACCAGTAAGACGGAAAAGCCTTCTTCCGGGTTTATTTTCTCTTCATTCTGGAATGGCTTCCTAACTCACACAGTAGATCAGATGAATACACATGGCGACCTCCATAGACCTCTAGGCTCTTCTTTGTCTCTTCCCACTCGTCTTCAGCTCTACCTACATCGTTTCCCACAAACTCTCAGCTCTGACTCCATAAAGAAGCAGGTGGCCTCTTTCCAGCAATGTATTGACCCTTTGCTGCACCATGACCTGTAAATTATCTCAGAACATTCACCTGGGGTACTTAAAAGGCTCGACTGACTTATTTTCTCCCTCACCAAAATCACTGCCCTCTGGTGCCTTGGTTCTAAGATGTTACCAACTGTGTCGTCATACGTTTTATGGTTTTCAGTGGTTCTGTACATAGGAGAGAAAGGTATCTCTTTCACTTAAACCACATATTTTTGATATATTCTTTCCTTGGATTGTTCCTGATACTCATTTAGAATTTATTTGTCAATTGTTATTAAAATAATTTTAAAATTGAGGTATACATACATGAAGGTAGATTTCTTTCTTGCCTATATTGTTTTATTTTGTTGGTTAGTTGAAGTTTCTATAAAAATAATACACATGCCAGGATAAAACCTTCTTTGTCTCAGTCTGTGCTATGCAAGTGGGGTGAAATCATGCAAATTTTGGCTAAAGATGCCCAAGGTAAAGGCCAACGGCTGCTGGATCTGTAGAAGCCCACAGGGATGCAGACGCAGATTATTATATTCAGTTTCCTGAGTAAGAGACATCTGATGCTATGGCTTAGCATATCATCCAGTCTCCAGGGCTGCTGTACTGGAGGCCTGCTCGCCAGCCTGGTGATGTTAATAAATGGTGGGGCCTCTAGTTGGCGCCACCTATAGGATGGAAAGTCGATATTGCCCTTTGAAGGAGTTAATACAGTTCTTGTGAAAACATGGCTTATTCCCACGAGAATGTGTCCACAAATATGGCTGCTAGTCTTGCAGTCTTGTTTTGTGATCACTCAAACATGTAATTGTTTTCCTTTTCAGTCCTCTGGTATATCATGGCACAGTTAAGGTGGATCTCAACAGACATCAACAGAAGTGGCTGTGCAAAGATAGATGTTCGAATCCTGAAAATGAGTTAAAATCTTGTTTTCTATATAAACTTGCCTACATGCTTTGCCATAGCAATATAAAACAGCTAGCAATCTGTTTTAAAATGTTAATAAATTTGCAAATAGAAACCAATTATAATAGACATTAAGCATGGTGCCATAGTTGGGAACTGCAAGTCTACAGAACAGTGAGCTGTTAAATGGTTGATATATCCATGTCATAAGATCTGTCTATTTCAGGAGTTGTGGCAAGCACATGCATGGATACACTTGTGCACCCAAGTGTGCACACACACAATTCCTCAGAGCAACTATAGGAGCGGCATCTAGGAACAAAAGGTCCCACCCTTCCTTCCTCTTCCTCCCTTCATCCTTTCCCCTCCTCCTTCCTATTCTTCTTCCCCATCTTGTTCTCTCTCTCTTCTTTCTTCTCTCTCTTCTCCTCTGTCTGCTACATAGAGATGCTTCCATTGATCTCCTTATTATCGTTTGAAAGGTGAGGTCTAACAGAGCCATGAGGGCTCATTTGCCTGGGAATCTACAATGTAATACAGTGTAAGTCTGGGTTACTCCCTTAGGGGATGGCTGATATGCAATGGGTAGCATCTGTTTCTGAATGTCTCTTTGAGCAGTGGAGAGTACCACAAAAGGTGTTAAAATTAACATGAGTCTTTCCTGTCATACTACAGTGGAGTGCTTATGCCTTAATCCAGGTGACTTTAACACAGCACTTCATGTTCATCAAAGAACTGATGATTCACAGTCTCTCAAAGTGATACCTAGAAACAGAATGCCCTCCCCATCTCCCCTTCCCCCTCCCTCCCTCTCCATTCCCCTTATCCTCTCTCTGTCACCAATCCATTCCTTCCTTCCTACCTTATATATCTAGTGATTGACTATAGATCATAAAAATAGATTGTAGAAGTGCTGAGCCATAGTCTTGGAAAACACTAGAACTAGAAAGTTCTCAACCTTCCCAGTGTTGAAACCCTTTAATACAGTTCCTCAAGTTGTGGTAACTCTCAACCATACAATTATTTTGTTATTATTTCATAACTGCAATTTTGCTACTGTAATATAAATATCTGCTAAGCAACCTCCAGGTTGAGAACCTGTGCACTAGAATATGCCACAGATGTACTTGCTCAGATTTGCTAAGTTTTGATGAGCACCCCAGAAAGCAGCTCAGTATGAGGAATAGATATCTTGTAGTTTCTAATACCAAGAGAGGAAACTCAGGAAGACATCCCTGTGTAGAGATCAGAAGGGAATAGCGACATAAATTTTTCCAGTACACCAAAATTTAGAAAACTATCTCTGATACACTGTGTTGAGATTATAACATACAAATGCCTATGCATGAGTATACCTTGCACACACACAATCTATCAGAGCAAATGCAGAAGTGAGCCCTAGAAATGGAAAGTTTCTTCTCTTCTCTCTTCCCTTCTTGCATTGACAATCTTTTTAACATCCTCTGAAAGGTGAGTTTTATCGTAGAACCACTCATTTATCTGCCTGCATTTTTAAAATTAAGATGTCGTTGTAATTCCAGCTTGTTTACTTGAGAGTTTTCCAGTTTGTCATATTGATTTGCTTAAGCTTTGCTTGTTGGCCATGAACTGGATCATCAACTATCTCTTAATATTTAACTAGGGCTGTTAAAAGTCAGTAGGCAAGTGAGGCTAGTGCAGCTGTTGTAAACACATTTCCAATGTGGAGAGGCCACAGGCACAGCAAGTGCTGTGGGCATGTCACCATGCAGGCCTGTCATACTCAGAGATTCTTCAGGTCACCAAGAAACAGACTTCCCTGAGCTTCAGGCACTGATTTATCTGAAGGACACTTTGCCCAAAGAAAACCAGAAGGCATGTGACAGCCTACCGCCGTGTAGTCCCTATTCAAAAGCTGAGAATGACGTGTCCTGGAGCAGCTTACCAGCTCTGCCTATGTTTTCAGGACTCTACTGAGTCTTAGCAGTATGAGTCCTGCTCATTGTAGTCAGAGTTGTGGAGTTTAAACTTGTCTCAGAAGCTAGCTTTTGGCTGTTGAGAAGTCATGTCATGCTTGGTATAATCAGTCTTTGGAATTCGATTATTGCCAAATTTCTATTGTGTTCTTGGTCACCCTGATCCTCTGGATTTTCTTACTCATGTAACTCAAGTAGGAAGATATCTTTTCATCTCCTCTTAAACTAGAGGTTCTTTGAAGACAATGCTTACTCACCTTTGTCCTACCCAGAGCAATAATCTCCAAATCCTTGCATGCAGAAGAGCAAAATAAGCTTATGTGGAAGACTTATAAAGTCACAGATCACTGGAATGTCATCTAAGAGACTGTCATTCCAAAGGCCTTGGTGAAGCCTGACAACCTGTATTTCTATGCAACTCTTTACTGAAAATTCAGAGACTACAGGGAGGTAACAGTGTCCTAGGGCTCTGGTCCATTGTTCTATAAGATCCAAAGACTCCCAAAGGCTCCCATTTATATCTGAGATTTTTATAATACAATCTATATGACAGTAAATTGAATTTTATGAATAATATGAACTACCAATGGGCCAACTTTAAGTCAATGTACTGTTCTAATAAAAATGTAAAAGTACATTGTAAAATGAATTGAAAGCAATCACTAGTAGACTAGTATTGATACGTGTAGATGATTGAGCATAACTTTCCTGGGAAACAGAAATTGTTCATCTGTGTGGTCACCTTGAGTGTCACTGGTGCAGCTGTGCTGTATGGTCATTCAATTGTAAATTTGGTGTTCTTTTTATGGAATAATGCATGGTTCTTGACAAAGTTTCAAATAAAAGAAAAGTTACATTATCTCAAAGCCTGTAAACCTGCCACTAGTAAGTGTAAGAAGTTACTTTGTAAAATAGAGTTCACATTTAGGCTTAGACAGCAGGTGAGTCATTTTTTAACTCATTGTCGGTTTTGTAGGTAACACCTCCTTTACTGTGTAGCCTAGACTGGCCTTGCCTAAAATGCTTGAATTTGAGATTCCCCTGCCTTATCCACCCCAGTATTTATTGGGACTTCAGCCTACATCACAATGCACAGCTAGGGCTTGGCATGTCTAAAGTTTTTTTCCCCTATATAAATGTCCAGTGAGTCCTGAGACATTTCTTCATATGATACCATCCAACACATAGCAGAAAGTCCATAATTCCATATCTTAATCCACTGTACACCAGGAGTAGACCAATTGGACCAATCAAAATCCCCTCCGAATTCTAATTTCTTTTTCTGTTTTTGCAATTTTATAGGCATTTTGTCAGAACATTTGTCTGTACATCACATATATTCCTAGTGTCCACTGAGACCAGAAGAGAGTTTGAGGTCTCATGGAACTAAAGTTACAGATGGTGGTGAGCAACCATTCTGGTTCTGGGGATTGAATCAGAGCCCTCTGAAAAATCTGCTGGTACATTTAAACACTGAACCATCTCACCAGCCCTACTT
>JAQHUG010000009.1:1279201-1300601 GCA_028555095.1 Dicrostonyx torquatus | reverse complement strand
AAAAAACAAGGCTAAGCCATCCTTGATAATCTGAGATAGTAATAAATTATATGAGAACAGAATTCTATAAACTGAGTATTTTCATTGATAACTGTCTTGAAATATGAAAGAAGCCCTGATATTCTTCAGTCCTATCACATTATCCTCTTATTATTTTCTTTTTGTTTCCAACTTTTATGGGCATTTTCTTTCTTTAATTTATTGTTTTTAAAGTTTCATACATGAGTACTATATTTACAACATTCCTATTCCTCCTTTTCCCTACTCTAACTCCTCCCTCATCTCACCCTACTCCCTCTCAAGTTCCTGACCTCGCCTTCTTTAATTATTATTGTCACACATTCATATAACCTACTGATTCCATTTCATGTTGATCATATATACATGTGTTTAGAGCTAAACACTTGTGAGTAGATAAGCCTTCAGGGAGCAGAACCCATCCTATCCTGTCTCAGAACACGTTCTTCAGGTATGCCATGGCTAAGCTATGTACATGTGTTTAGAGCTAAACACTTGTGAGTAGATAAGCCTTCAGGGAGCAGAACCCATCCTATCCTGTCTCAGAACACGTTCTTCAGGTATGTCATGGCTAAGCTAAAAGTCAATGAGAGAAGTGGACAGCTGTAGGTTTCTTTTCGTTCAAGACTGTGAGAATGGCAGTCTGGAAGCAATGCCAGGTTAATAGACCTCGTGTCTTATATATTGGATCCAGCCCTACTTCAGAAGGAAATTAGAATCTTTCCTTTATCATTGGACAATTTCAGTATCAAGCTTGCTGAATAAAACATGTTTTTAGGTTGAGCCCGGAAACCAACAGTCAGTCTTTTCTGCATCCTTACCTATAGATCCCAAGTTAATTTCTGCTTTGTTGTCTAAAAATATTTCAACTGTCTCTGTATGTTGAGCTCTCAAATCCTTCCCCTTGTGAGTACATTGCATAGCTTCTAGCAGACAGATGTACTTTCATACGGTGTCATCATCTTGGTAACAATGGATACCGCGAGCAACAAATAAATTAAAGACAGGAAAAGCAACTACTGCAGTTGGAACACAATCAGTTAATGGTGACCTTGGGCCACCTGTCATCTTCTATTAGTTCATTAATCTCACAGTAGCCTACAGATAGCTCTTACCCTCTTTAGAGGCATGTAAGGTGTTTTTATCATGGATAACAGCCTATCACAGAGTACACGGTCATCAGAAGTACCAATAAAGTCTTCCATTGTTGTAAGTAGAGGGAGAGGTGTGGGTTGTCTTCCCAGCGCCTGGCTCCCAAGCCCCCAGCTGCTGGCCCGCTCAGCCACTGGTTACTTGCTTATGCCTGAAATAACCACATGAGACCTGTATTAATTTAAATACTGCCTTGCCCATTATCTCTAGCCTCTTCCCGGCTAGCCCTCACCTCATAAACTAACCCATTATAAAAGTCTGTATGTCACCACGAGGTGGGTGACTTTCTGGACGGATCTACGGTACTTTCATCTCCGGCGGGAGCTTCATGGTGACTGGCTCTAACCCAGTCTTCCCAGCATCCTCTTTTCTTTCCCCGCCTATCTAAGTCCTGCCCTATCAAATGGCCCAGGCAGCTTTTTTAATTAACCAATCAAAGCACAGAAATACAGATGAACCCTCCTTCATTCCATAATAAATGAAGTTCTCTAGGTCCAAATTTTAGCACATCCAGGGCTCGAACCAAAAGTTTCAGAACCCCAACAGATGACCAATTCATTTCCACAGAAACTGGAGATGCTAGCAAAGAAGAAGGATGAAAGTTCTTTGCAAAGCAGCCTGCCACATGGTGTTTTTGGGTCACTGGACCCTGTAAAGATACAAATATCATGAGACATTACTGGAACCCTTATTAAAGAAATAAGGTTAATAAGTTGTCAGGCATTTCAGTATTGGAATATTCTATGCCTCAGAAATATTTTTATGTTTCTTGAACTATCCAAATGGAAAAGAACTAACTCAGCTTCATGAAGATACTCTTGCTAAACACTGAAAGTCAAAAATTTGTTGGAAAAGATACAGTTAGTGAATGATGGATTCTAACACCAACATTCTGGAAATATCTGTCTTCTTTAAGGCCTCATGAGTGATAAGTAAGAATTTAATGTTACTTAATTTGCTAAAATTCAAGAACAATTCATATGTTTAAAAAAACAAGTGCTGTGTTCTTGTGGCAGAAGGTGTGCATTTGCTTACTAAGTTAAACTAAGTACTAACCAATCTATCTAGTTATTTTCACAGTTGCCTGTTCACTGTCAAGTCTTTTACATGACCATTGATAGCACATGAATATATTTATAATATTTATATTGCAAGGAACTGCTGATTCTTCAGGCTTAATTAATTTAACGGAAGATTTAGAGGAAAGAATAAAGGCAGAAATCAGGTATTCTTGAAACAATAAAAAGTAATTGTTCTTTATTTTTCACTAGAAATATATAGCATGGGTGAAGGGTTAATTTTTCATTGTTTCCTTTGAAACAATTAAGATTAAAATATCAAGACAACTCCTTTAAAAAGTGAGATAACTGGGTAGGGTTTTATTATAGCATTTTATGAGCATTTCAGCTTCTTACACGAGTGTTAAGGAAATCTGAGTATTGGTGTGCTTTATAACACGCAGCTATCACCGCTCAGCCAGCAGACCTGGGGTTCTCACACAGTGAGATTGTTGTAGCAGATTGCCATACTGATCAGCGAAATTGTGCCTTCTTCTTTATCCATACTCACTGGAAAGGCATACCGTCTTCTTCAAGGTGCCATGGTCTTAAGTTGGACTCACTGTAAGCAACGTACTAAGCCAACAAACAAGATGTTAGACTCCAGAGCTGAAGCGGCTTGAAGCCTCAGCTGTTCCTACCTTGGACACCCACCATGCCTCAGCTGCCAGAATCAAGCATGGTAAAGAGAGCTGTACCCAAGTCTCAAAATGAAACGCATCCTACCTCCTGGCCTCTGAGAAGGAGAATGTGTACACTGCTGGATGTCACTGGAAACCCTGGGGTCTTGTGCATTGTGGTAATAGGTTCCTGATGCACTGGGAAGGAGTCATTTCAAGCACCTTCCCGGCCTGTTTTCACTGCTTTCTAGGTCAGGACTCTTCCCATTCAGTGGACTCTTCAGAAGTTTGGGAAAGTGGCAATTGGTGCACTTGCTGATCAGCTGACACGGCAGTCCAGAGCTGGCTGTTGCACTGTCCCTGGATACTGAGGAAAACAAACCCACAGAGTCACTGCCAACCACCGGGAACACTGTCTTTGCAGAGGATGCTCAGAACGCCCTTGCTACCACCATCTGTAGCTGCTTCTTCACCTGTAGTTCAGTGAACACTGTTCTCTAGGGCTGGTGTGGTGCTAGCATGGGGCCATTCTCTCTAGGATGTACTCTGAGAATGGATCTCTCTCCTAGCAGCAAGATAGCCTAGAAGGACAAGATTATGACACTTAATGCCTTTGCCTAGGCCCAGATATCCCCTTGCTAATTTGTAAATCCTTGCAAGGAAATTTCCAGATGAAGAAAGGCCATCCTGATTACACAAAAGAAACCTAGGATTTCTTAGTTTCTGATGGATGCTGTGTGTCTAGAATATAAGTAATATGTGGTTTGGGAGTCCTTCTCTAGAAGCTAGTCTTTGCCTGGGCATTGGAACAGAGTAGAGAGGCTGGAGTGAGAAAAGACGTAAGGGAAGGGAAAACCTTAGATGTATGTTCCTCAGACTTCATATGTTTTCTCTTCCAAGCCTTTTTCAAAATAACTTTCCCTTTCTGTGGAAACAGAATGTGGCCTTTAGTGCCAGCTTCCTTAGGCCGTGAAAACACTTCTGCTTCATTCACCCTTGGGTGGTAATTTCCTACGTATGTTAAACTTCAGTAGCTTGGGATTTCAGGGTGTCTTCTTATCAAATGCTTAGCTTCCATGGGTCTCATCAGATCGTATGGTTCAGAACACCCCAAGATATTTTGGGCAAAATCCATCTGAGAGTTCACCCAGCGCTGTGATGCTCCGCACATGTGCAGGACCCACAGGAAGCCCAGGATCAAAGGGAAGCCTCACCAGAAGGCAGGAACATGGTGTAATTTACCCAAAGCATCTGCAAGTGACATAAATACCAGCAGCTCAGAACACCTGCAGCAGATGACTCAGCAGCAAGCGGGGAAGCCAGCATGGGGTGGAAATAAAGGAAAACAAAAACTTCAGGGACCGGAGCAAAACAAATCACATTTTGGCACCAGCTGCACTGGAAAAAAAGTGGGGGGAGGAGGGGGAGAAAATGAGTTGGCAATTTTCAGCAAGCTTCCAGTTAGGGGGAATCGGGCAGCTGGGAGTACTAGCTAGTATTGGGGAGGGTCAATCTAGAGAGTTAAAAGCACACTGGGCAAAACAGGAAAAGCAGGTGAAAAAGAAGAGCCCCAAACCCTCTAATAATGTTCCAGGGTCCCTGCTTTATCAGATACACGGCATCTGCTACCGACTCTAAGGGAAAATACACTGATGGTGACTTCCGAGGGACAGAAATGAGAGGCTCTTTTGAGAATGAAGAGAACTTGAATAAGGGTGGAGGGCACCCGTGCCACAGGGGAGGAGGTCTTGCAGGGCCACTCCCTCTTGTCTGTGAACCCTTTGCAAACTGTCATAAAGACAACCTGCAACCCCAGCAGCCAGCCAGAAAGGCAGCTACTTAGAAACTTGAACATACCTTCCAGGCAAGAAGGAAGCCTTGGTGCCCTGTGAGGTTCCCCGAAGCTGTATTTCTGGAATTTCGATTACTCTGGGATGCCTCCTGTTTATAGCTGTGGCCTTCTGCTTTTATGAATGACAGGCAGGCATACCTCTTTCTGCCTAGTCTACCAGATGAGCTGCTACAAAGACTCTTTGCCTCTAGATGCAGCCCAGGTGGTGGCTCTGGTTGGATTCCTTGTCAAGTTTTCCTTTCTCCTCTGAGAGTTTTTCCATCCCTGTTCCCAAATAATTATATCACATTCTCTCCCCTTACTCGAGAATATTCACTCGCCAAATGGCCGGCAAGATCTCAAACTGATGAGATAGAAAATCTCAATTCAATTAACCTCTAACCTTGCTTAGGTGTCCCTGGGTTGGGTTATCCCTTACACCTAATTATGGGGCCATTAACAAGTTGTCAAAAAACACAACAAAACGAGAAAATTCTTTTGACCGGGCTGTAACTGCTGCTAAGTGATGGTAACAATGGCTTCCTGGTGCTACTGCTAACTGGACCATGTGGGCCACTCAGGTGGGTCACTAAATCCTGGTCCCTGAGGTTTATCTGTGATAATGGTTTCTGCGTCTCTCTTTAAGTGCCTTGCCCAGAGCCACCCTTGATCTGAGAGTGGTCATTTTTGGATTGCCTGAACTGACAAAGTGGCACAAAGCATGAGGGACAACTCCCACAGAGGAGTACCAGCAGCCTCTCTCCCCTCCTGCTGGAGACATAATTAGTTTATGTTAGCTGGCAAAGGTCAGAGGTTGCAGAAGGGTCTCCCAGGCTTTGTTATTAGGCAAGATAGTGGAATAATTGCTTGATGCGCAGGTCCACAGGTGCTGCAAGGCCTCATTTGGGCTTGGCAGCATGCAGGGAAAGCTGATTTCCCCTGGAAACCCCAGAATTGCTCCTGACAGGGTCTATTTGCTGTGACAGGGCGATTATCCATTCATAGCCTTTGTGTAATACTGGCCACACTCTGCCTTCAGGTTACAGGTCTTCACACACTCCAGAAACACATATTGAGCCTCATCTCTTTCCTTATGACAGCCAGGGAAGGGAGACGTGGCGACACAGGCCAACCTGACTGATTATATACAATAATGTACGGAATGTGATAAGAAATAGAGGGAGTTAGAAAGAAGCTCATGTAGTGTGATCTTTCATTAAGCATAAAGAAGAAACAAACAAACAAACAAAAGATACCTGTTAGGAAAAAGGATTAAATTTCTTCCTAAGCTTCAAGGGGAACAGGGAAGAATAGAAAGAGAGTCAAGTTCAAAATGAACTCTGCCATTTCCCGTGCCTGTCAGCTTCCTTCTATTTTTATCTACCTCATGAGATAGTGACAAGCTACGCTGAGATGTCTAAGCCAGCTGAGTGTCAACGTCTTTCAAATCCAAGGTCAGTTCTCTGTTAATACTACAGCAGACTTGTTTGGATTGGGATAATGTCCTCTTACAGTTTACCTGCAGGTGCTTCACAGGTATATTTCCAGTCACCTGTTGAGGAAGCAAAGGAAGTGATTCTGGGAGTGGATAGGCTAGGCCTTTGTACTTGATAGGAGTACAGACTTAGGGAAAGGCATTCAGCTTTTCCACTTCTTTTTCCTCTGGTCTCTTCCCAATTGTACAATGAGGATAGCAGTCTCTTAGAGTATTTGTTATCCAGCTGAACTAAGGTTGAATTGGTGAGTGTTTTTTTGGAGCTACCCTTCTCAATTTGTGAGCCACACTATTTGAAATGAATCTGATTTTTTCAGCAATTTTTCAGATAGCTGCTGATGGTGTTTAATAAAGGTTCTTATCATAGTTGAAAATCTAATTTCTGCAGGATCTTGTCAATGCAGAACTGAATGGGCTATGTGTCATAATCTACTTGACTTACCTTTAAACAGTCCATCTAATAAGACTGTTTTATCTTCTATGCCTCTATGTTATTTCTTGGAATTTCTACATCATCCCACAAGGTACTTTCCAGCCTGGAATGTCTTTGACTTTCTGCATGAGTTATTAAGATCGTAGGATCTGAATTAAGGCATATTTTACATATATATACAAAAGCAATGCAATCAATACTGAGAACAATACCTACCTGTCTCTTGACTACCACTGTAGTTCACTTGACTGTGGTGGAACTCAGCAAAACAAGGAACACTGCTGTCTTTGATGTTTCAGGACGCTGTGTTTTTAATATGTTTTGACACCTGACGCTAGGGGAGGGCACAAGTAATGCCTGAAGAAATAATGGCTGGGGAGCAAGTCAGAAATCTAATTAACTGTGATGAAAAGGGTTTAGTCCCTTTATTCCCAACAAGTCAAATTCTTCATTTGTAGAGGAACGTTTTCTGAAAGGGCAAAAGAAGGTGGAGGTATGGATTTATGACAAAGCACGTGCTCAGCGTGAGCAAAGCCCCGATTTCAATAGCCAGCACATAAGAGGAAAGAATGGGGAGGGGGTCTGTCAAAGGAAAGAAAGGAAGAGAGGAAAAAGGAAAGCCGAAGAAAGAACAGAAAGAGAGGAAGGCAAAGAGGAGAGGTACCGGTGGGGCTTAATAACCAGCAACAGTTGTAAGATGTCGTATACCAGAACTCAAGAGACTAACCATGTGGATTTGAGTGAATCAGTTGGTTTATACCTGTGAATCAGTGAACAGAGATTTAAATTGTAAGGTTTAATTTTGCTCACTTTTGTTAGACTCTCCAGGGTCACCAAAGACATCTCCTTCATTATTCCTTCTTGTCTGGTGAAATCATTGTGAAGCAACACTGAACATGGTAGATTTTTTTTTTTTACAGGAAGGAAGGATGTGGAATCTGTATAGAAAGAAAATTATAGGCAGAAAGGTGGGGAGGGCCATGAGCAAGGAGGGAATGCATACAGCCTTTGGTCATTGATGGGCCACGTAAAAAACCTGCTCTCTACTCCAGGACATGTGACACACATGTCCTTTGTGTGCCTCCCCACTCTGGTCAGTGTTCTGCTCTGTTTCTGAATGATGGCTTTAGCCTATTGTTAGCAAACATGCTGTCCATAGTCATGAGACAATCACAGCGGGAGTCAGGGAGAGCTCAAGAATGTAGCTTCTTTCTCATTTACTTTTTCTAACTTATCAGAAGAAAATTCATAGAGGATGAGACACGGATGGCAGAGCAAGAGCAGCACTGGTAAGAACATTCATGAAGGGTAAAATGGAGATGGCAGAATGATGTCACTCAGGTTCTAGCACATTTGAGAACATTTATAGACCCAGATTGCACACCGCTCCAGTGTTGGAGCACAGGTCCTCCTAGTCAAGCTGGCCACTGGCTTTACACAGCAGACCAGGTATGAAGGAATGAATCCTCTCAAGATGAATAGACTCTCCCAGCCAACCTGAAAACGAAACTCATTTTAAAGTGCTTACTTTTGAACAGAGTAAATATGTCAATGACCTATATTACAGCACGATTGTCAGACCAAGTTTTAGCCAGGCAACATGAAAATAAGGAAGAAGTAATCTGACCTCAGCAGGACTGGATAGCAGTTTAATTGCTATGATGGTCAGGCAAACTTCCTATGGGGATAAAGATTATGCCTCCTGGGGATGGGGAAGCTAGGGTTTTCTAGAAGACAAGAGTAGTGATCTCGGCAAAGTATTGTGGGTTTTCTTCCTGAGGATGAGTGGTGACATGGTCAACTAGGGTTTTTCCAGAATGAAGGGTTCAGCTTGGGTTGAGCTTCTTTTTTCAGGATGGAGAGATGCTCTCAGACGACAGGAGATTCCGTAGTTTAGGGGGACACATACACATTCAATGATGATGCCCCAAACACTGACTGATGTGTGATTTTCTTTGACAATTATTTCCCTCTTAATATTGTTGATGCTGGAAAAGTCTCCTTTGCAGGAATGAAGAAAAAGAGAACTCACAGTGGGAAAAACAATATGCCATTAGCTCATCACAATCAAAACGGATGTGCTTGAAATGCCTCGAAACTGCAACCAGATGTTGATGTAGCAAATCCTCCCAAGCAAGTAGGTCAAGCATTCAGTTTTCTGACATTGAAAATAGTATTTCAAGGTTCTGGACTTAGACTCAGCAGGCAGAACTGCTTGCCCTCAAGCCTGAGCAATTGGTCTGTGTTCACCATCCACACAGCCGAAAGAAAGAAGTGACTCCTACAAGTCTTTTGTCACAACATATGTATGCCCCCAAATTAACATGGACACAAATGAATATGTATAAAACATAACAAAGAACATTTCAAATATTAAAACCAATTTTTAGCTCTAAACAGCTTAATTTAAAAAGGACAATCTATATTTTTTCAAAAAAATATTTTATTTGAAATATGTATCATTTGCATACAATTTACCTAGAAACACACCATCAAATTAATGGGAGATAACAGGTTCTCAGTAACTATAAAGATCACAGTCAATGCCACCTTTCAAACATGACTATCTCCCTATTCCTCTCCTCAGAGGTAACTACATACTTGAACTTTAATTCTAAACCCTCATTTTTAATTATATTTGTGTCTATGTATGTGGGCACACAGGTGCCATAAGCCCTCATGTGGAAGTCAAAGGACAAACCATGAAAGTTGGTGCTCTTCTTCAACAATGGGAGTTAAGGAAATTTAACTCAGGTTACCAGGCTTAGAGACAAACATCCTTAGCTGCAGAGCCTTCTGACCACCCATCTCAAGCTATTTTTTTAAAGAATAAACTATGAAACTAAAATTGCATCCTGATTGTGAGAGACTGAATGGTATGATTCAAATATTTAGGACCAAGATGATTCGTGCATCTCATCTGCAATGCCCTGTTTGTAGTCACACGCAACTTCATACATGTAGCTTGACACTTATCACCTTAGTAATGGCACTTCTAAAATGAGCAGCACTGCCCAGAACAGGAAGCTTCCTTTCCAGAATGTTCTAGGTCTTCCAGTGTGCACACCCTGCCTTTGAAGCCAAAGTGCTCATAAGGTTGGACAAAAGAGGAAGCAGAGACAGTTGGAACAGATCCTCCCATCATTGCAGAAAAGTGATTTGATCCAGTTATGGTCAGGTGGTCAACAGCATCATGGAAGTGTAAAACTGTTGTCTGAACTCAAGAGTTATAGCAACACCTAACTTTTCACCCATTTCCTGAATAAGAGTTGAAGTTTTGCTTACTTCAGGACTTTATGGTTTCACTGAATATCTGCATTCTTTATTTTAGAAATATTACATGGTATGCTGGCTGGTTTTGTGCCAACTTGTCCTTAGCTGGCGTCATTGGGAAGGAGGGAAGCTCAATTGAGAAGATAGTACTATAAGCAAGCCTATAGGATATTTTCTTAGTCAGTGATGGATGCTGGAGGGCCCAGCACATTGTTGGTGGGGCCAACCCTTGGCTGGTAGACCTGGGCTATATATAAGAAAGCAGACTGAGCAGGTCATAAGGAACAAGTCAGTAAGCACTAATCCACCGTAGTTCCTACATCACTTCCTGCTTCCAGGTTCCTGACTGGTCTGAGTTCCTGCCTTCAGCTGCCTGATTAGACATAACTCAGGACATGTAAGTCAAATAAACGTTTTACTCCCCAAATTGTTTTTGATCATGGTGTTCCCTTATAGCAACTAGTAACCCAAAGTAAGACATGTGGCTTCTGTGAGTTTCTGATATAATAAAATTGGACGTTAAGCTCTTTGGTTTATGGTAGAAAGTTCACATGCTTCAACACTGTATTTAAAGGCCAGTTAGGTGTCTTGGCGTATAAAGGCCCTTGATGTGCAAGCCTGGTGCCCTCAGCTCAATCCCTAGAATTCACATAAAGGTTGTGGTGGAGGACCAACTCCTCCAAGTTCCTATGATCTCCATCCATGTACCATGACATATGCTTCACAGCCCTATCATAATTTCTCTCTCTCTCTCTCTCTGTCTCTCTCTTTCTCTCTCTCAAAAAAAAAAGGTTCTGGTGTTTTAAATGCCTCTGAGGAATGCTGATTTTTAACTATGAATCATCTTTCTGTTCATGTTTATTCATAGGCACTTGTATAGTAACACTTTATTCAAGGCCTTATGATTCAGAATTATGGATATTACCACAAGAGCCCTATAAAGGAGATGAAAAGGTGGCGTATGTAAAGTAGTGAAATATTTTGAGAGCAGGGTTTAACCTGAGCAGATGACAATGAATTAAGGCTATTTGGAAAAGTTGCATATACTTGTAATGAAAAACCTGGATCAAATCATGAAGAGTACTTAGCAATTCATAGGGAAGGCAAAGAACTCACTAAGTAGATCAGGCTGGTCTCTAACTCACAGAGGTCTGCCTGCCTCTACCTTCCACATGCTGGGATTAAAGTCATGTGCTACCACAATCTCTCCTCACATTTAGTTTTTTGTGTTTTTGTTTGAAGTACATTATTCAGAGTACTTTTCTATGTACTTAGATTTCGGCTTATGTGTCAGAGACCTGAGAAATTTACATCCGTGAGACTGACAAATGAGTAACATGACTGAGAACCTTAGTGGGCAGAGTTAATTCAGGCTCTTCAGGGTTCACTCACTTTTGCATCAGATTAACTTTTGGAGAATTTTTTTCCTACATATTTGGTTAAGATTTCTTCTTCCATGATTTGACAGATTTACTGTGTTCAAGAAGTGTCCCAAATTAGATTCAAACTATTCCCAGGAATCATTTGGCCAACTTTCAGTGGCTCATTGTGACAAAGGTAAGAGTATCAACTGGCTGAACTGAGTAAGAATAAATATTTTTGCAGAAGAAGTCAAGGCTCATTTTTCAAGAGAAAAATCTATACTAGGCAGGAAAAGGCAATAGAGAGGTACTATAGCCATTATTTTCAAAGTGTCCTCAGGCCAAGAGTTTTAGAATTATCTGTTAAAGATAAGATTCCTTGAGCCCCTTCCTGGAAGCACTAACTCATATATTTTAAGATTTGCTTTGACCCACAAATGCATGCTTTAACATGTGACCCAGGAGATGTTGAGACACATAATCCTCTGTCCAATGTTCTTATAATGTAAGCAATGTGTGGGCAAACTTTCTTTTGGATCAGTACATAGAACAGTTCCTTTGTGTAGACAATGCTTACTAAATATTCATGGATGATTTACTAGATATGTTCCTGAGTACTCTATAGTGGCTCCTGCTACTCTATCATCTTAGTCAGACATCAATTGAGGGGACAGCTGAGCTAAGTCATTAAGTGAGGGAGGAGGCAAGATGATGCAATGAGAAAGGATTACAATAACTAGAGACACAATATCTGTGACCATGAATGGTGGGGCTCCAAATATTCAAATAATTCTGGCTTCCCAACTAAGAAAGGGACATCCATCGAGATTCTTATGCTAAAGTTAAAAAAAAATTGTCAGATTGTTATTAAATATCTAAGTATATCATGTCTTGATTTATAGTGTATTTTATGGCATTTTAAAAGACAATAGCTTGAACAGGAAAGAATGGGAAGGTAGATTATCTTTAAAATGTAAAAATTGAAGACATTCACTCCAAGTTTCAAGTGGAAAGAATGGTATTCAAGAGAGTAACTGAAAAGTAAAATCATGGTACATAGATAACCTCCCAAGGGAGGAAGAAATTAGATTTTCAAATAAGTGTTTGGGCAAAAGTTTTCACAAACATCATCATGACCCTTTCAACTTTGATCAGTGCTGCAGACCTAACAAGCAACATTAAGGTCACTGTTGGTAGCCAACGTTAATCGTACCATCTGTTTATCATTGCTTGTGTTCCCACATCTCAGAGAACCCCAGTTGGTTAGTCCCTGCTCTTGCTCCTAATACAGGCCACAACTTAATCAAACCTTGATGAAAAGAAAATGGAAGGATAAAATTCATCAATAACTTTAAGCCTCCCTTCTCTCAATAGATAGAATAGCCTCTACAACAAAATTGTTAGCAATTTAATATTGAAAATTAAATAGTATGGACTTCTACTTCGCTTATCACATAGGAGGAGAAGTGTCTGTCTAACTTTTCCAACCCATTTCCACAGTGGGAACATGGGGATGCTGCCCTATGCTTGCCTCATGGGTGACCAGCTGAATCAATGCATTATCTAATGTTTTTAGGAGCATTAGCTAGGCTACGGCTAAAATTTGGGGTGTACGGACCCATATTTTCAAACCATTTCACATATAAGATACACAATAAAATTACACAGCAGAAACAAGATAAGCAATGGCAAGGAAACGTTTGGAATGACAATGAGTTAAGAAAAAAAGGAAGTTTGGTTTCAAGCTCCTCAACCTGTGTGCAAATGCAAAAAAATTGTAAAAATGTAAAAATTGAAGACATCGGCTCCAAGTTTCAAGTGGGAAGAATGGTATGCAAGAGAGTAACTGCAAAGTAAAATGAGGGTACATAGATAACCTCCCAATGAAGGGAGAAATTGGCAGGCAACTGACAGCAGGGGGTAAATGAATAAGCAGGATACTAGGGTCAGTGACATTAAATATTCAGTTAAGCACACATCAGTTTCAACTGTGAGTATGTGTTTACCTTAGTACAACAGCGTCCCCATCTGCTAAAAGAGGTAATGCTAATAAAATCTTCAGAGGAGTGGTATGGGGAGTTAAAGGGTTGATGCAAGTCAGGCATTGAGGAAAGGTAGTATTCTACAACCATGTGGTTACTAAGGTCAGTGCACAACTCCTATTTCATTGATTGAGAATGAAAATTCTTGAAGAGAGTTATCCTGGTCTTCACCAAATACAAGGTGAAAGCCACAGAAGCTGTCCAACAGGTCCAGATAGTTCACAAGAGACAGCTCTAAGACATCTAAGGTTTCTACTGACCACAAATGAGGCAGCACCTTCAGCTACTTCATGGGAGTCAGTAAAAGATTTTGAAGTTCTTTCATAAATTGCCTGAATTACTATATGATCTGGCTATACATTGAAAGAAATAAAATCAATGTAAAAAGGACATCTGCCTTCATTTAATTGTTGCATCTCTACTCACAATAGCCATGGCACAGAGTCAGCCTATGTGCCCATCAACAGATGCTGGATATGGTAAACAGAGGACATAAACAGAATGCAATAGCGTTCAAGTCAAAAAGAGATGAAAATTCTGTCGTTTGTGGTTGCATGAGCCCATGATCCTGAGTGAAACAAGGTATATGTGGAAAACTAAATAAGATACAATTTCACTCATTTGTGAAATTTTAAACCGTGACTCCCATCAAAGTGCAGAGTAGAATAATAGTCACTAGAGTCTGGAGGAGACTGTGGATGGTGGCCTTTGCTGACACAGAGCATGGGGGTGAGATTTGGTGCCCTACTGCAGTGTAAAAGGATTTTGGCTGACAATATTATGTTTGAAAACAACTAGAAAAGAGGAGCTAAATTTTTCAACACATTCCAAAATGTTTTTGTGGCGGTGGATGCACTTCCTGATGAGGTCATCACACATTACAATGAAATGGTATTGCGCCATCACACTGTGTGACATAAAGATGTACAATGATCTTACATCAAGTTCAAACAAAAGAAAGCTATTTTATTTGATAAATGAGAAAGTAAACATGGGAATCATCAAAAGATGAGAACGCCAGTTACTATAAGTGGCCTTAAGCATACACACCTACAAAGAAGTACCTTCTCTTCTGAGTAATGGATTTTATTCTTTCTGTCTCATTTAAGAACTTATCCACTATTCCCAAAGGTTTTGTGTATTACTTATTATTTTGAACGAAACGTCAGGCACATGTGGAAGACGTCTCATAATAAAAATTGGGTTGGAAAAAGCAAAACTATGAATGTTTAGCAAAAACAAACTTTGAAAGGAAGCTCAACTCTTAAAAAAAAGAAATGTTTCCTTAGGCATTTTTCTAAAATCAGCCTTGTTTCTGCATAATATTTTTCTTGGTTGGGCGAAGGCTGGTTAAAATATTCATTATTTTTTTAATGTACCATGCTGCTATTTGCAGCTTCAGGTAGTTAATATTTGTGTTTAAGCTTTGCAGTTCAAATGGGAAAATCCACCCTAAGGAGTATTGCTGAACAGCATGCATGAAGGAATCCTTCGAAACAGGAGGTCCCTTTCCTGAATACCAATCAGTGTGGCTTTCCTCTGTGGTTGCTAAAGGAAGCGCTAACCAATGTTTGCACTCCACCATGCCCTGCATGTCAGAAGCTTAATTCCAAACACTGGCTGCCTTGTCGGCAGGGTTTCCGGATGGCAGAATAAATTGAACCACTGAAGGCCGATGGCGCTACTGTGTCTCCAGATGACGTCAACGTCTTCTGGGACAACAGTGTGAAAAAGTGTAATATAATCAGAAAGTGCTGGGCTAAAGATTACCTCAGAGAGCGTATGTGTATGTGAATATGATAGGGCAGCCCTGTGAGCAAAGGTACGGGTGTTTATTCATACATGAAAGCCTGGATTAAAATGCAGGGGGCGGAGGGGGGGGAAGGAACACAAGAGACCTTTGAGAAAAGTCTGCGCTCTGCATGGACATATTAACCCTCTGGTTACATACAAGCAAATTAGAGTCTAGGGAACACTTCCCAGCAACAACTGTCCACCAGGTTTGTAGATCCTACTGCAGTTGACACTGACAAGAGTTTAAATGCAAATCATTTAGATAAAAATGTGGAACTATGCGTCTGAAAGACTTTAGTATATTCATGGGAGGGTCAATGCTGTATTCATGCTTCTAAAAATATGTTAACAGGGTGTGTCCTTTGTATGAGAATCTATACCCTTGCTGGAATGGGAGCACAAACGTAAGACAGGGTTATGACTTGATATCTAGTTGTGTAATGCTTAATCCTTTGCATTGCTGCTTCCTTCTGTGATCTCAGATGTATTATTAGTTTGGAGTCCCTACCATTCACATTTTAAAAAGACATAGACATTCCATATTCAATTGCATGTTCTTTTCTTAATGTTTTCCTCCTTTCTTTCTCAAAGAAAAAGTAGCATATAACAAAGCTACTCCTCCCTAATTTGATACAATTGCCATCCTCTCTACAGTCTTTGATTCATGTCCTTTAAGAACTTTGGGACCAACAACTGCGAATAGATTGTTCTTCCTGTGACAGAAGAGAACTTTCCAGAGGCACTGTTTCCCTGTTAAGGTCGATCTCACATTGCATGGTAGGGAGAAGGGCAAATGCTCTTCTTTCTTATTTGGTGTTTAAGGTATTCCCCTTGCCTTCTTCATTGCTTTCTGTCCTGTCCTGAAGCATCCATATCCAGCTTGTTTAGAACTAATTTAGGTCACCTCATCCATTCAGTCGTATCTAGTATGACTCGACAGTTTAATTCTGAAATTGTATGTGTCTTCTACAAAGAAGGCATGTGAGTCTCTATTGTGTCTAGTGTACAACGTAGGCTGTGATGATGTTTGATATGTTTCACCTCCCACATTTCAAAGTTGGGAGAAAAGCTATATGGCATATTTTCCTACAAATAATGTTTTATAAAGAGCCCGCTACCTAATAAGTGACCACAAACCTAAATGTCACCTACCATCTGGCAATCATTTTCTCTTTCCTCACACACTCTTCTCCTGGTCTCCTTGGCATGCCATACATGATTTCTGCATGATGATGCTAAATTAATTTTTTTTATATTTTTCACACTGTATAAGAAGAGCCTAATAGCCCTCTATATTTTTTTTTATTGAAAACAGATCTTTTTTTTCACATAATATATCCTGATTATAGTTTCCCCTCCCTCTACTCCTCTTAGTTCTGACTCTACCCTGTTTCTGTCACCCATTGTAAAACAAACAATCTTCATAAGGAGTAATAATATAATAAAATAGGATAAAATAAAAACTAACACATAAGACTAGGACAAAAAACAAATAGAAGAAAAAGAGCCTAAGAAAAGGCACAAGAAAGAGATATAAGCACAGAGACTAACATTCACACACTCTGGAATTCCATTAAAATACTAAACAGGAAATATATATGTGTGTATATATATATGAGCTGTAGGGTAAAAAGAGAAAAGAAGAAAGTGTTATAAATAAAACAAAATAAAAAGAAGACAAATAAAGAAAACGAGCCCTGACATGGCATTATGAGGCAAGGATCTCCAAAGGTGCCACTGACTTCCTTTCCTGTTGCCCATCTACTGCTGGGCATGAAGCCTATCCTTAAGAATAGTTTGTTTCTCCAGTGAGAGTCTCTTGAAGAAACTGAATTTTCATTTGCAGGTGGGTACCAATTGGAGATAGTTTCCTGGTCAGGGAGGTGGGTATTTATCCACCTCTTTCAGCTCTAGGGCCCCATCTCTTGTAGACCTGTGCAGGTCCTGGCCTTGCTGCCTCAGTCTCTATGAGTCAGATATGCACTGGTCCTGTTGATGAGAGGGCCTTGTTCTCTTGGTCTCCTCCACCTCCTCTGGCTCTTACACTCATCCTGCTTTCTCTTCCTTGGGTTTTCCTGAGACCTGAAGGGAGGAATTTGATGGAGTTTAGGCATGGATGTTCTGTGGTCTCTCACTCTCTGCATAATGTCTGGCTGTGGGTCTCTGTGTTTCTTTCTATCTGCTTCAAGAGAAAGCTTCTCTGTTAATGGCTGAACAAGGAACTGATACATGAGTATACAGAATGTCATTAGGAGTCATTTCATTGCTACTATTTTTTTAAGTACTGTAGTGTTTGGTTTTATACTAGGTCCCTGGGCTATGTAGACTCAGGTTCTTGGTCACTTCAGTTGGGTCAGGTATGGGTTTCAGCTCATGCAGGAGGCATTATGTGAGATCAGATATTGTTGGTTACTCCCACAAGGTTTGTGCCACAGTTGCACTAGTGTTCCTTGCAAGCAGGTTTCCACTGTAGGTTAAAGGGTTTGTGGCTGGGTGATGTTTATGTTTCTGCTTTGGCAGCATGTAAAATACCTTCCTATACCAAAGACTATCACATAAAGGTGTTCCTTAGCTTTCTCTGTAGTCTTCCCCTCCGCTCTTCATGGAGGTTGCCATTCCTTGGACCTTGTTATCTCATTCAATAGCTACATCAAAAAATTAAGCACTTCTACTGACTTTAACATTTTCTTGTAAAAATTTTGATGTTTATATTTTTTTAGTTTGATTCTCTTATCTTTACATCATCTTCTACCAAACCATTCCTCATTATGCAGGCAATATTTCAATACATTAATAGTTACATCAATAGCAGTCCATTATGGTTCAAAGGTAAAATGTTCCCCACAGGTTCTTCTGTTTGAGTCCTTGGTCTCCAGCTGGGGGCTCTGTTTTGGAACTTTATGAAAATTTCAGAAGAGGTGGCTATTTTGGCAAATATAGGTGACCAGAGACAGGTTTTGAGGACGCCTTCCACTACTTCTTCCCAAGTCTGAACTTTCTCTGCTATCTGCCCAGTTAATCTGAAAAACAAATGGTACCACACGCTCCCTCGGCCAGTGGTCTATGCACTCCAGCCAACATGCTGTCCTGATCATTATGGAATGTATCCTCTGACCCATGAGCCACAATAAACCTTTCCTGCTGCAAGCTGTTTTAATTGGGCATTTTCACATTGACCACAAAAGGAATTAACACTCTGCCCAACTTACCTCTTAAGCTGTCTCTGTTCTCTATCTCTGATGCACTTTCTCCTTATTTTCCAACAGTTCTTTCATTTCCTTTTTCTACACAAACAACCAGTTGGCACTGGAGAAATTGACACAAACCAGGATGATGGATTATATGATGGAATGATGTCAATTAGGGTAGAGCCTCAATTCTGTTGACATGCAGTACTGCACTAGGAACCCAGTGCTTTACACATTTAGTGTTCACATCCTCTTACTATGCATATTTTAGAGATTTTGTTCCCACTAAAGTAGAATAATTTGTTTTTCTAAACACTGGTCCTAAAATTAAGCCTATGGTTTGATTTGAGCAGTGGAATTCTAGCAGAGAGAATCCATGGAAAGGTCACTTTGCCTTTATCTCTCAACTGTTCCATAGAGTTGACCCCGTGAAGTCCGGGAGCTGAAATTTGACTCCATTCCTTTCTAACCCTCTCTGTAGTATCTCATTTGTGTTCACCCTCTTGTATCTAATATTCCATATTCATTCCATGACTTGTTTTGCTCTGGTCATTAACCTGATCTTCTTATGTAAAAATGAAGTGTTGACACTAAATCAAACACTTATGAGTTTTAACTTTTGCTGGTCCTTAAGAATTGGTTGACATGTGTACTGCTCCTTGATTTTTAAAATATTTTTCCTTAGTTTTGTGACAATAGACTCTATTGCTCCTTGAATCCTTCTCTAATCTGCCTCCAGCTACAGTTCAGATTACTCTTTTTTACTTGGCCTAGAAATGCTATGTATCAAGATTTGTTTCTAGGCTTGCAGTCTCTATATTCAAAGAGAAGCAATCTCACATAGTAGCTTTAATTACTGCCTCACCCTGAGTGACTCAAAAATAAGTGTCTCTGTCGCAAACTTTTTCTAAGCCTCAATCACATTAATCTATCTGCCTCTCTGTTGCCTGAGTTTGGATGCTAGTAAGGCATTGCAAACGTGGGATTTTTAAATGAAACCCCTGATCCTCTTATTCAACAAGTTTGCTTTCCATTTGATGCCACATTATCTAGGTAAATGGCACAGTTGTCCACAGGACTGAAAAATACGGAAGCCTGAGAAGTATCCTACAAGGCTCATATCAGGAGCAGCCAGCACATCGTGAGATTCTTACCTTTCTTCACCTCATGCAAGAATGTCAGCTCTGAACCTAATCCATACCTCCACACCACTGCTTTCCTTTCCTTGTCTGCTGCTGCATTGTAGCCTTATTTCTATCAAAACCCCTTTGGAATTTTGGAATGTCCAAATATTGTGTTCTCTCTCTCTCTCTCTCTCTCTCTCTCTCTCTCTCTCTCTCTGACACATATACAGAGACAGACACATATAGGTATATGCATGCACACTGGAATGTTTAAATTTCATCAGTTTACATTTAGTTTGGAATAAACAGCAAAAAACTTACACTGACCTGCAAGGCAGTGAGTTGGTCTCCATCTATTTTTTCTTCATCATATTCTATCCATCATTTCCCCTGTGCTCTGTTGACCAATCATTCTAACATTGTCATAGGTGATTTGAGCTAGCCATGGGCCCTTTAATGATATGCTAAATTTCCTTCTTGATACAATAGATTGTCCTATCATGTGCTCTGTCTGAATGGAGCATTGTCTCTCATGTATCCAGCACCTTGCAGAAATAAAATCCTCCCATTTCAACCATTGCATAATTCTTGAAATTTCTTCCAACCACATGCTTTGCCCTGTTTGTTCACCTTAGTTTCTATGAGTCATCAAGTTTCAGTTTTCCAATAATGTAGCCCTTTTTTGGCACACATTCTTGCTTAGAGAATTTCATAACTTGTCTCTTTATAAACCCTGGTCATTCCTACATGTGTAAGTTTTAGAATATTTATAGAAATCCTCACACAATCTTTCTTTCACAGCAGGTATGTTCTTCAGTGGCAGAAGCTCTGTCTGTCTTTTCATTAGTTCCTGCCTAGCTCTTGGATCATCTGAGGCAGGATACACAGTAAAAAATAAAGGAAGAAGGTAAAGGGAAAATGAGAATGACAAGAAAACCATATGAAATAAATGCATTGCCATTTGAGGTCCCATGAAATTTTGACCAAAAAAAAATTAATAATACTGCCTCTTTTCTTTTAAACTACAAAAGTATTCTTTTTCTCCCCAGTTTTTCAAGAGAGTAAAATCAATTTTAGTTCCTTGAACTTTATATCCTTTATATAATAGTATCTATTCTTTAGTTTAAGAAAGCTACAGATTCGTGTTTTGGATGTATCCCTTCTAAGACAGGGTGAGAAATGACCTCATAAATCTTTAGAACCCGAGGGTGAGGACTGCCTTCAAAGGCTCTTTCAGGCTGTGTGATGTGTTTCCACAGGCTCCCCGTCCAGCCACAATCCCTTTGGAATGTAGTTGATCTCCTAGCACAGTGCAGCACCTCCATGCTTAGATTCTCTCCTTCACCCTACAATTTTCCCTCTCTTTTGATCACTGATGCCACCCTTATATTCTGACTTGTGTTGTGGATTCCTCTCTGTCTCTCAGCCTGACTCAGCACACATCTAATCTGTTGCCATGGTCTTGTTTTGATTGTTGTTCATAGACCCATTATGAGAGATGAGGTCTGAAATCCACACAAGTTCTTGTGGTTTATCTTTTGTTGAGAGACTTTTTTTTCTCATTCACTGCACAGTGAGGATGTCTAATGAATGCTTCTAGAATATTCAGTTCCAACAGTTTAAGTAAGATGCATGACAATGGGAAAAAGAAAGTGCAGAAGAATCCTGCATATTACTGACTTATTAAAAGATATAGCAGGGAGAGGGAGAAGGGAGAGTAATGAAGCAGGAAGAGAAGCATGAACAGCAGAGAGATTGATAACTATGTGTTCTCTGAATGCGGAGAAGAGGATATGCTGGATAACCCAGAACATGGACCAAAAGGAAACCAATCTTTTTTTCTACATATTTCAATATTATATTTCTTATTGTGTAACATTAGTATACATTATAGATCTGTCTTCTTTCTCTCAGTGTAGACAGGCAGTTTGGTTGAGGATTGGACAGCGAGCACACAGACCAAAAGAAGATTAATCTTTCTCCATCCATCATGCGAAATTTCTATGGTGAC
>JAQHUG010000009.1:1260316-1276571 GCA_028555095.1 Dicrostonyx torquatus | reverse complement strand
AATGCATGTTATAGATTTGTCTGCTTATATAAAAGCAAAGATACTTGATGAATTTGTTTTTATTATCTGGCTTCTGAAGACTTTCAAGTTTTAGAGGTTCTATGTCTGGATCTATACCTGGCTGGGAATTCCTGACTCAGTAAGGGTTTTCTGAAGGAAGAGGCAGCTGCTTGGTATGCTCCATTCTACTGACAGGAGGCCCTTGGCTCCAGTGCAAGGGATTTTGTTTTTTAACTTCCAGCTTTACTGGTAGATAGCTCTAGGATCCTGGGCAGGGTGGGTTCTATAATATTCCTAAGTCTCTCTCTTCTCATCCCTTATGAGTGCTAATGCCAACATCTCGGTGCTAATACCATCCTCTTAGTGCCTTTGTGAAGGCTAAGGCTACAAGCAATCAGACAATAGCAGGTTCTTACCAATGCAAACTTCCTTCCCACCCTTCATGTGAAGGTAAAGTCTCAACACATCATATAAAGTGACATGACTCTTACCCTAATTCCTGAAGTTATCCCCTTTTGAGTAGAGGAATTTGGCCTTCCAGAGTTCTTGAGTTAAATCCTTTATCAGGCTGAAGATTCTGTTCCTCAAATTACGTCTTTGAATTATTCTTAAGTGGTCATTTCTATATTCCTGTAGTAATAAGGACGTGCAGGCTGTGTCCCGCCTGGCTCCTGGTGTGGGCGGGCTGTGTTCCCGCCGAGGAGCAGGGCCGTTTTCCCGGTGCCTGGCTCCCAGCCACGAACCTGCTTTTGGCCCTGGCTAGCTTATACCTGGAATAATTACACACAAACTGTATTCATTTAAATACTGCCTGGCCCATTAGTTTTAACCCCTTACATATTAGTTTAATCCATATCTAGTAATCTGTGTATCACCACGTGGTAGTGGCTTACCAGGAATATTCTAATCAAAGTCCATCTTGGGCTGGAGAACAAGGCGTTTGCCCCAGTGCCTTCTTTCTCACAGCCTTCCATTCTGTCTACTCCACCCACCTAAGGGCTGCCTTATCAGAAGGCCGAGACAGTTTCTTTATTCAACCAATGAAAGCAACACAAATACAGAAGGACCCTTCTACACCATATTCCCTTTAGTATCTATAGGGGCAGTGAAGTAAATAATATCAGAAAAATTATATGCCCTAAATTTTCCAAAACAGTCACTCTATCTGAACTGAAAAGGCATTTAATTTTTGAAAACATATTCTTAGGAAAATGCAGTAAAATTAACACAAAATTACTGTCTTTCAACTTATCTGCTATTTCCTTAACATTTATACTCTAAAAGCACTGGGGTAGGATTTTGCTACATGTTAGTGATCAAAACAACAAAGTCACTGGTTTTATGACCTGACAGACTACAGAAACAAATATATCAGTCAGTAAATGACATCAATAAATAAGTATTAAGAGGCTATACACTGCTATGTGTTCAATCTTTAGAATTGTGCATGGTGCAAAAATGCATCAAATCTGGGCTGATGGATGGATGAATGAATAAATGAATGTTGTCTGAAGTGGAGATGGCTAGTTCCAGTGGATGGGAGTGAGTGCCTGCCCTTCTGCTGACTAAAATAAAGGGATTCCCAAGTACTTGCATGTTAGACAACGACCTTGCAAACCTAAGGAAAGAAAACCTAGAAAGGATAAGCTTGCAATTAAAGGGGTTTTGTTTCTTTGTTGGTTTAAGTTGTGTGTGTGTGTGTGTGTATGTATGTATGTGTTTAGCCTACAACTCAAGAAAATCCAATGAAAGAGAAGTAGAAGATATATGGATGGGTTGCAGAGAAATGGGCAGAACTTTGAGGTTCTCCTGATACCACCTTTGTCAGCACATCTGTATGTTCACCAACAAGGGTCAGCACATCAGTGTATTCACCAACAAAGCACTCCCCAAGCTCGTTGCTTGAAAGTTATTACTGACATTTTATTACATAACTATACATGATTAAACCATTAGCCACTGCTGAGCAAACTGTGCCTCCACCCCTTCCTTACGTGCCCCATAAGTTAGTGGGTGGTCTTTCTGGTTTTTAGCCTACCTTCTGAAGCTATCTAGGGTTCTCATTCAGCTCTTCAACATAAAGTCAAACATGGTGGAAAGTGGCAGCTAACACTATGCCTGACAAGCAACACTGTTGTCAGGTGGTTGCAAAACTTTCAGGAGTTCTATGCCAGAAACTATAAGGGAAGACTATAGGTCGACAGATACAAAGGCCAGACAGACAGACATATTTAAGATATCTGGTACTAAATTGGAAGATTTGCTCTCTCTAATATCTCTCATAATCATCCCGACTACACACCTCTCCACTATCAGTTGTTCCCATTATACTTCTGTCCATCTAAAGATTATTTCCACTCTATGTGGAACCCAGAGTTAGTACTTTCCTCCTACACTGGATAACAACAGCTATCCCTTAAGTTCATTGATGAGTAAAAGATAAATCCAGATGAAATTCTGAGAGAATATTAATCTCTTAACCATGGGTGATGTGAGGTGAGTTACTTAGTCATGAAGAGCAGGAGAAATCCAAAAGTGGTCTTAAGAATAACAGAGATTAAAAACTAGTGGAGGTTGGGAGAGGGCCACTGTGGAAAGCTGCTGTCCATGGGGCATGCCAACACTGTCAGGGAACCAGGATAGGGGAAGAATGGCGATGAAGAGAACTCAAATTTTCTTCTCCTGACAATTCCTCACCAAGAGTTAAGAGAGTGACACAAGTATGATCATTAGCAAAGCACAACATTACACATAGTAAGAAAGAGAATTGTTAAACATTTATGAATGGGAAGATGTACAGGAAGACATTCACAATTTTTATGTGATGTCCTCATCTTTTCAGTAACTTCTGATAACACAATTTACAGGTCTTGTTTATCATTAACAGCCAGTTACCTCCTACAATCCTGAAATATCTCTCAGTGTTATTTTTAACGAGTGAGACCTTCTATGGATTACATAGACCTTAGGTTTTAATTGTGCAAATACAATTTCAAATTAATATGTATACTTATTGTCCTTTGAATGGGAGTGATTGAAAAATCTATTTGATAACAAAGATACCTCATGTATATTTAAATTTTTAGGACTTCCAAATTTTAGCTTTGTTTACATTTAGTGCTGGATTATGGTTTTCTAAAAAGAGGTATCCTGTGCCCTGTCGCATATTTACCATCCTATCTAGTGTCTACCCACTAGATGTCAACAGAGACTTCTGTGTTTGTGACAATCAAATCTGTTGACAAATATTGTTAAATATCCATTAGGAAAGTATTACCACTGGTTGGCAGCCTTTACTCTCTGATTGTAGTTTTATGACTACCAACAATATAGAGAATGCATAATTAGTAAATTTTTCTGTTGTTTTGATACAAATCACTTATGATAGAAATCCTACACTACGGCTCCAACTAATTCTTGCTCCTTGACATCCATCACATATTCTACCATGGTTGTGGTGAATAATCAAAAGAGCATGAAAGTGATGGCACACAATACCACACATTAGACTACCGAATATTGCAGCTCAATTAATTCATTTTCTATAGCTTGCTTTGAGAGATGCTCAGAGCTGTGTTATAAGGGCATTCACACAAAATTAATAATTGAAGAAATAAGATCTCCACCTACAACCTGGAGAGAAATAAGCCCTTCAGTGACTACATCAATAAAAGCAGAAGCAGTTTGTTCAATTCTAGCTGAACTCAAATGGCTTCAGTCACAACAAACAGTGTGTCTATGAGTCAATGGTAAGCCAGAACATCACAGACATCAAACTAACTTCAAATTATAAATCCTCAGAAGCTGAAAGATGATAAAACTCTAAAATTGTAATCAAAAGATATCATGAATATAAAGATAATTGATATGTTGGGGAAATGTCTGTGCAAAATTAATTCATAATAACAACTTAAAGACAAAATGACACTTAAAGTAAATTACTACAAAATAAATTTAGGCCATAAACAAGCAGTTCACAACAGAGAAAAGAATGTTTGCCAATTTGAATAAGGTCTGAACTTCTCCAGTAATCAGAGAAGTAACAAACAATGGTGAGGTATCATTTCTTCTCAGAATGCTGATCAAGTTTACAAAGACCAACAAAGATGTTATGACAAAAATTTAAATCAATTGCATTTTAGAACTATCTAGAAAAAGACTTTGAGCCTCACCATGTAAAAATATTTTGCTTTTTAAGACATATATCACATTTACATAAATATAACTCTTGTTGCATGTACGTGAGGAGATATGTATAAGGATTCAGATCTGTTTCTTAGTTGAAGAAATGTTAATTGAATTCCTATTAAAAGCAAGACACAGATTTAGGTCCTGGTTTATCAACACCATTTAGATACAACAGCCTCTTTATGGAACTGGTGTGTTTTATGAGGGGAGACAAAAATTTCATAAAAATAATGGTCTAAGGAGTTTTGTTGTAGAAAAAGCATGAAAAATTAGATTTGGCATGGACATTGTTGACTATGAACTTTTGGGAAAATGAAGAGAGATACAGTTGTGAGAACAATGTAAGGCTTGGAAGGGGACAGCAAGGCACAGTTAGAGAAGATATGATGATATCTCTGTAGAAATATCAGTGACAAAGTGGAATGAGAGCTGACAGAGGGCCCGGTGGGCAAAGTGCTTGCAAACATAGTTGGGAATCTTCAGAACACATTTAAAAGCCAGGTACCTCAGAAGGTGTCTGTAACCCCAATGCCTGCTGGGGAGGCAGGTGGATCTCAGGACACTTGTCATCTGGTCTATGCAAAACTGTAAGGGCAGATTCTATGAAAATGTCTCAAAAAATAAAAACTAAATAGTGATAGAGGAAGATGGTTGATTTCAGTATTATAGCATCAACCCCCGGCCTCCACATTGTACACTAATGCAGTTAAATCTGCTGATTACATGTGTGTGTGCATGCACAAACACACACACACACACACACACACACACCAAACAAATTCCCACAAATAGAGAGATGTAATGATTTATGCCCTGTGTCATCTATTTCAGAAATGAGGTCTTTACCCTTCTCATTTGCTAGCTGATGACTGTAACTGCCATGGTTTTTGAGACTCTTTGAAGGTTCTGAGTGTGTTTTGTTTGTGAGAAGAATATAAATAGTGTAACAATATAAGACTGTGCTACATTTGAGATGGCCTCCAATTATTTTAACTCCCTGAACTGACATGTGGAGTCTATCTTTATTTATTTATTTATTTATTTGCTCTTTCAACTGATAGCTTATTTGTAGAAAAGAACATGGTAGGAAGAAGTTTTACAGTTCCTGAGTATTAGATCCAACAGTTTTCTCTTAAGAAATCTTTTAAATATGAACTTGTAGATGTGTTTGTCTTTGAGTACACACAGACAACCATGTGTGTAGAAGTCAGAGGGCAAGTTACTAGAGTCTGTTCTCTTTCTCCACCATGAATATTTGGGGACAAAATTAGGTGTCTTGCAACAAGTACTCTTCCCTGCTAATTCATGTTTTTCCCCCACTGGATGTCAAAGGAGCTAGCTCAAACTAGCCAACTAGAGAGTGAGACAATGAGGGTCAAGGTATGCATCCAACTGATGTCCCTTAGTGGGACTTCCCACAGGCCACTACCCAGCTGACCTTCACTCTATAAGTGATACCTGATGAGGTCATATGGAAAAACAGCCAGCCAGTCACAGAAAAAAAAAACACAGACATAGTGTTTTACAAAGCATATTAGTTATGACAGCCTTTAACAAAGATATATCACTTAATATGTTTACATATTCCAAATCACAACCCTGAGTTTTACATTTGTGGTACCAAGATCTCAGACTTACAAACACATTATGTCCATATTCAATAAAGAATATCAACTCTGGATTCCTATAAATCATGTGGAGAAATTGATTTCCTGGTTGATATCTGTTCATCATCAATGGACAACTCTAAGTTATAGTCACCCATGGATTCCTAACCAATCAAGTAACTGACCATGTTTTTGTAAGTAATAGTTTAGAGTACTTTATTTTTTCTTTGTTTGCATTTAAACATGAATAGTGCATAGAGTTATATAACAGCATTTTTAAATTCAGCCTCTGTAATTAGTTTGCCTTCATTGTTGCTTCAGAAAATTTCAGTGGATAATTCTAAAGCTGTACAACTGGAAAATGATTTGAAGACTGTGCTGTCATGATTCATTCATTCATTTATGTGCTCAATCCCTACAAGTAGCTAGAAAAAAATACCCAGACATATCTTAAAGCTTTACTTGGCTGCCTTTCCTAATTCTAACAAAGTAATGCTAAGAGGCTCACTTGAGCCTATAACATCTAGAGCTTAATGTTCTTCCTGAAGGTGAAGTCAGGCCTGCCACTTCTGCTCATCAGAAGAGAGAGCCAGCATAAGAATGTGAGCTTTGAGTTTTACTATTAACCCTTTGCACTGAAGTGACATGATTTAAATATCTGACTCTAAATGTAAAACTCACCTGAGAGCAAGAAATCAGACTTTACAGATTTTAGAGAAGTGTGCATGTCCACTATGAATGTGAATGCCTGTTTATAGAGCACCAATCACCAAGCCATCAGTATTTCTAATGAGTCATTGTTAGCAACTTTATTTATCATTGCTTTGGTATTCTAATTTAAACTTCTGTTGAACTCAAGCAAAGAAAATGAAAATGTTTATATTTCTATTTTCTTATTATAGCTTCTGTTCTGAGATATATTAGAAACAGGTAACATATACAGAGGACTAAATTTGAATTTCATTGGTTTTTTTGAGCTGTTGCTATTTATTTTACAGTAGCAGCTACTGTACAAAAGTAGTGTAGTATATTCATCTGTCAGCATTCAGATGATTTATATATATTAAAATGATCAACTATCAACTGTAGAGATTATGATGTTTGGCAGATGTGTGTAACCATATAGCCATCATTACAAATAAAATGTTGAACATTATTATCATTCAGGAAAACTGACATTCATAGCATCTCAATGAGTATCCACCCAAACCCCAGGACAGCACCCACTCCAACTTCCTCCACCACAGTGTGAATTTACTCTTTTGTGGACTTTGCATGCTGAGATTATATGTATTTAGGTATTATGTTTGTATTTCTTTGATCCTGGATTATTTTTCTCAGTACACTTTTTATGAGAGTTTCATATATTCCAAGCTACCCTCAGACTCATTATTTGACTGAGGATGACTTTGGGTTTCTGATCATCCTAACTCCACCTCATGAGTTCTAAGATCAAAAGCTAAGTCACCACGTCCAGTTTACGTGGTACTGGGGATCAAATCCAGGATCTTGCATGTGTTAGGGAAGCACATTACCAATAGAACTTAACCCTAGCCCTCAACATCACTTTTGGATATTCAGTTATGTTTGTGTTTATCAGTAATTATTTTGATTTTGTGGTTTCATTACAGTAGGTTGCAATAGCACCCTCTTATTTGGGGGATACATTCTAAGACAATCAAAGAATTTTGGAACTAAGGATAGTACTAAGTCCAACATCTACTTTATTTTCCAACTTACATAAGTAATCTAAACTCATTAATTAAGCACAGTAAGAAAGCACCAAGAACCAGGAATCAAGTAGAACAGCCATAATTGTATCCTGCAATCAGAGTTATATATATGGTCTCTGTCTCAAATATTTTGTTCCCTTGTGTCTGTGCTTTTGTTATGTGATGCTGTAAGACGGCACTGTACATAAACTAAACCCTTTACAGCTTCTCTTTCCATCTCTGAAATGCAAGCATCACTACTGTTGCAGCTAGGTAATTATTGGATAAAGAGTTACAAGAACACAAACACTGTGGTACTGTGACATCACTCTGATGGCTGAGGCAGGTGATCAGTGACTGCTGGGAGGGTAGCAGCTGCTTATGCAAAGGAACAGCTCATACCCCAGGCATGATAGTCTGAGATTCTCTTGTGATACTCAGAATAGTAAAGCATTTTAAGCTAGGAAATTGCTTATCTCTAGAAATTTCCATTTAAAATCTTCAAGCCACTGTTGGTTGTCAATAATTAAAACTACAAACCCTGAAAGTGCAGATAAGGAGAAATTACTGTTCATGTCAGTGTCAATTATAGCTGCTACCCAACCAGAGAGGAAAGATTAGAACACTGTAAAGAAACAGAACCTCAGCAAGAGGCATATTATCTGCCTAGAGACAGATACATATTGATAAATCTCTGACCCTCTTTTGCTCCTCTAAGACCTCTTATTTAAGGACTCTCCTGTCTATCAGGGCACCTAATTTAAAATCCAAGTCTGCAGGTTTCTGTTCTCCCTTCCAGTTGTTAAATGTTTGACCTGCTCTCTGCTGCTTCAGCTTTTGTACAAAGCAATGGCATTGAAGTATCATTGCAGCTCTGTCACTACGCTTAACCAACGCAACTCTTAATAACTGGCATGTTGACACATCCTTCAATCTAAACCACAATTTCAAAGAAAAGAATTCATGTTTTAAAATAGCATCCTTCGGCCTGGGAAGATGTCTCAGTTCAAAGAGCGCTTGAGCACAAAGTATGGTAATGTGAATTCAATTCCCACTCTTTGTATTAAAGCAAAAAACAAAGTTGGGCATGATGATGCATTCCTATAATCTCAGTGGTGCACAGGTAGAGGCAGCACAGACCCTTGGGTATGTAAGCCAGACGGCCTAGTCAAATATGTTTAGTGAGAGATTCTGTCTCAAATAATACTAATCCTAGTAATACTACTACTACTAATAATAAAGATAGAAGCTGAGAAAGCATCTGTCATTGACCTCTGGTCTCCACACACATATGTACAACGGTGTACCTGCATGCACATGGTCACATACAGAAGCATCTTTAGATAAACACATAAAATAAAACAGTATCCTGTATTAGATAATAGAGGGTATCTAATTAGTAGTTAGCAAGAAGCAAAAAATGCAATCAAACTCATAATCTCTATCCTCCTAAAGAGATAGAGAGAGCACAGTAGTAATAAGTCCATGAATACAGAGCTCACAGAAGATACAGATAAGCAATAGACACACTCTTGTTCTTCCTCCATCTCAACCATCCCACTCCCAAGTTTTCCCCAACCCTCCCCTTCTCCCTTTCTCTTTTCCCCTCTCCCCTTTCCCACCCCCATGCTCCCAACTTTTGCCTAGTAATCTTGTTTGTTTCCAATTTCCAGGAAAATCTATATATGTTTTTGTTTGGGTTCACCTTATTACTTAGGTTCTCTAGGATCGTGAACTTTAGGCTCAATGTCCTTCGTTTATGGCTAGTATTCACTAATGAGTGAGTACATACCATATTCATATTTTTGGGTCTGGGTTATCTCACTCAGGGTAATGTTTTCTACTTCTATCCATTTGCATGCAAAATTCAAGATGTCAATGTTTTTTATCGCTGAGTAGTACTCTAATGTGTAGATGTGCCACACTTTCTTTATCCATTCTTCCATTGAGGGGCATCTAGGTTGTTTCCAGGTTCTGGCTATTACAAATAATGCTGCTATGAACATAGTTGAACAAATGATTTTGTAGTATGTTGTACATCTCTTGAGTATATTCCCAAGAGTGGTATTGCTGGATCCTGAGGTAGGTTGACTCCCAATTTTCTGAGAAACTGCCACACTGATTTCCAAAGTGGTTGTACAAGTTTGCATTTCCACCAAAAGCAATGGATGAGTGTTCCCCTAAGTTCACATCCTCTCCAGCAAAGGTTATCATTGGTGTTTTTGATTTTAGCCATTCTGACAGGTGTAAGATTGTATCTCAAAGTT
Source organism: Dicrostonyx torquatus (assembly GCA_028555095.1). Lineage (NCBI taxonomy): Eukaryota > Metazoa > Chordata > Mammalia > Rodentia > Cricetidae > Dicrostonyx > Dicrostonyx torquatus. The sequence goes on along the minus strand of JAQHUG010000009.1, from coordinate 1,266,797 downwards.
GGTTTGATTTGCATTTCCCTGATAGCTAAAAAAGTTAAACATGTCCTTAAGTATCTTTTGGCTGTTTGAAATTCTTCTGTTGAGAATTCTCTGTTCAGTTCAGTACCCATTTTTTAATTGGGTTATTTAGAATTTTAATGTCTAGTTTCTTGAGTTCTTAATATATTTTAGAGATCAGGCCTTCGTCTGATGTGGGATTGGTGAAGATCTTCTCCCATTCAGTAGGCTGCTTCTCAGTTTCAGGAGGTGCCATTTATTCATTGTTGCTCTTACTGTCTGTGCTACTGAGGTTATATGTAGGAAGTGGTCTCCTGTGTCCATGTATTGCAGGTTACTTCCCACTTTCTTTTTTATAAGGTTCAGTGTGGTCGGATTTATATTGAGGACTTTAATACATTTGGACTTGAGTTTTGTGCATGGTGATAGATATGGATCTATTTTCATTCTTCTACAGGTTGACATCCAGTTATGCCAGCAGCGTTTGGGAGCAGGGAAGAAGATATCTTAATTAAGGGAGGGATTGTGGGGTTGGCAAGAGGGTAGACTCTAGAAGGGCTCCCAGATGTCCACAGGTATGTCCCCAGCTAGGACCCTGGGCAGTGGAGAAGAGGGTGCCTGAACTGGCCTTGTCCTGTTGTCAGACTGATGACTATCTTTAATAACACCATAAAACCTTCACCCAGAGACAGATGGAGATAGAGACAGAGACCCACATGGGAGTGCTGGACTGAGCTCCCAAGTTCCAGTTGAAGAGCAGAAGGAGGGAGAATATGACCAAGGAAATCAGGACCACGAGGGGATGATCCACCCACTGAGACAGTGTGCCTGAACTAATGGGAGCTCACCAAAGCCAGCTGAAATGGGACTGAATGAGCATGGGATCAAACTGAACCCTCTGAGTGTGGCTGACAAATGAGGCAGACTGAGAAGACAATGATAATGGCACTGGGATTTGTCTCTAGAGCATGTATTGGCTTTTTGGGATCCTAGTCTATTTGGATGCATACCTTCCTAGGCCTGGATGGAGCGGGGAGGGCCTTGGACTTCCCACAGGGCAGGGTACCCTGCCCTCTCTTAGGACTGGTTGGAGGGGAGGAGAGTGGGTGGGGAAGTGGGAGGGAAGCAGGTGGAGGGGAGGAAGTGGAAACTTTGATTCCTAGTATTAATAAAGTAAAAGAAAAGGATACACTGTTGTTTATAAACAAGTAATGCGGTATTGAAAACCCAATGTCCCTTTGAAATATGAAATTTTGGTAAATTCCACTCAAAAGATGAGTTTATACCATTACTGTAACTTTAAAGCTTCACTGTAATACAGCCTTAGTCACTGAAGTTTATCACATGCTAAGCATAAAGTAGATTTAAGATGCATCTTTAGGATTTTTTTAAATGAACAAAATATTTCAAGACATGGAGAAATACAAAACTTTTATTAAATAAAAAGAATTAACAATGAGCTCAATCTTAAAGTTTTCAGTATTTTTTTTAATGTACCTCCATCCCTCCTTCCATCTCTCCCTCTGTCCTTCTCTCCGGCCTTTCCTCTCTTACTGCTTCCTTTCATTTGTATCCTCCTCCCCTCTTTCCTTCCCTCCCTCTTACTTTTTTCATTCCACAATCTGATTGTGGACTCCCTGGCAACCTAAGGGTGTGCTTGCAGCTTGGAACTTTGCCCCTGGGACAACTCTCTCTCAGTAGCAAGGTGAACAAAGCCCTCATTTGTCATACCCAGCACAGCTGACCTACCAACACCCCACCCAGTCGAACGTGGCCCACTAATTTTTCTCTCTTCTCTTTTCTATTCCTATGTCTGATCCCTTTCCTTCACATAGTAGGTTTCAGCAATTATAATGCTAATCTCTTTTTAGATCGCCATCTCCATTTCTGTCTCTTTGCTATTATGGGAAACTTCAGCCACACTTGCTGTCCTGCTATGAGAGAAGGATTTTTAACTCATTAGTTTAGATCAATCTTATGGGATTTCAACCCATACATTCAAGTGTTTTCTGTATGTCTTAATTATATGACCTACCTCATGGAGTCACAATCCGTGCTGGCACTACTTCAGCACATAAATGAAGCGCTTTGCTCTTGTGTGTGTGTGGTGGGGGGAGTTCTTATATAATATATAGGAAATGTAGGTATTTTGCTAAAAGGTACACAAATACTTGTCTTTGGTTAAGGTATGTACAAAATCAGCCAAAGAACAGGGAACTGAAGATTTACCCCAGAGATGTCTGACCATACTTTCTCTTGAAGTATTATTTGAGAAAAGGCTTGGGAGAAATCTAGGAGTTCAGTCTAGCAACCCTGGTGAGGAACATTTATGCCAGAGAGTTTTATTGTAGAGATTGCATGGATGGGAGAACCTGGAGCTTGTGACTTAGAAAGTAAACAGCCTTTAGAGAGGTGATACACTGCACACCCTGAAGGTCCATATGAATTGGTGTGGTGAAGGCTGACTTTTACCTTAAGGAGCAGATGTGTGATATCAAGTTTCTGAACAAAGGCAGGGCTAGTGTGCTTCTGTGTCTTTTACCATTAACCTCCTCCAAGACTTTAACAATTTCATTCGGTCTCTTGTTGAGTTTAGGCTGCTATATGATTTATAAGCAATAAAAATTTATTTTTCATACTTATGGAGATCAGAAAGTTCAAGATCAAGGCACTTATAGGTTTGGCTCAAAAATGTCTGTGAAGAAGAGGCTATGACAGGTGTCTCTTGGGCCTGTGTAATCAGAGCCCTGGTAATGAAGCATAAGACCTCATCTCTCCCAGCACCTGCCTGAGGGTGCCTGGACCACATTTGTGAGTGGACTGTTTCCAGAAACCACTATTGACACACTGAACATTTGGTAGACACAAACCATCTGATGAATATTAGATTTCTGGGGGGTAAAGAATTCAGATGCTATTTAAACAGCATGACCCCTGAAGGTCAAAAGAGAATGCCTCTTCTCATTTCACTCTCTCATCCATCTGAAAAATATTTGGAAATTCTGCAGGTGTGTAACACATGAACAGTCGTGGTGGAATTTCCTCTGCTTGGTTTTCTTAGTCTGCCAACAGCATTTTGCGATTAATTTAATATCAGATGGACATGAAGAAATACTTCTTATCTCTGTAGGAGACAAGATAATTGGGGACACATTGTCTTTCTATTCCGAGAGGGTGATAGCTTTCATGCCTTAGATTAGCAATTTTTTTTGTAATGCACTATAACGGAGACAAACTTGTGTACATGTACACCTTCATTATTTGACCTTGCCAAGCCCCAGAAATGGTTCAAAGTTGGTCTAGCGGTGTTCTGACTCAGTAATTGCTGACTGGAATCGGAGTGATCAAATTCTGTCTGATAGCACTATTAAATTATGAAAAAGAAATAGATTTACAATGCAACAACATTACAAAACAGCACCTGTTGTTACTCAGTGGAAACTGGTTAACTGTCTCCTTGTTTTGCTTTTATTTGATCTTAATGTCAATCAAATGTATTAATTAAAGCAAGAACAAAAATTAACAAAGCAGTTAAGTGTAACAAAAATATGTAGTTAATATTTGGTAACTGTTTGGTTTCCTCATTTATCAGAACAAACTTATGAAAACATGAATTTATATTTTTCTACTATCAATGGAAAATGCAGAAGTAAACATTAACTCTTTAAAGTAAAATTGCGTAAATTTTAGGAGAATCTCTGTAAGTTGCAAGTGAACCTCTGTTTTATTATTCGGTTTCATCATGAGGGAGCTCTACAGACACAGCTCTTTTCTGCGGTTATTTTTTTTATTTTTGATTAAAATATAATTACACTATTTCCCACTTTCCTTTTTTGACCCTTCATGTGCCCTTCTCCCTCCATCAATGACATATTTTATTTCTTTAATTGTTATTGTTTTATACACACATACACACACACACACACACCGGAGGTGACCATTTAGTAACGGATAACCAGTAGGGTGCTCATCCATGGGAAAGGTTAATGCTCTCTTTCTTGGCAGTCATTAATTGTCTATAATTGGAAAGGAAGAGAAATAACTTGGCAATAGTGTCTGCAACTCTGAAATATATTTTAAAATCCAAGGAATTTTTCCTTAAATAATTCTTGCTTCTAAAAAAAGTTTAAGTAAATAAATGAAATTGGCTTTGATACTTAAAGACACTTCATAAAATAAATTGATTTTCATGCAAGTTGTGCACTAAAATGTTAATGAAAATTTAGCCACAATTTATGTCAGACTATTAATGAATTTATTAAATATAGATTTAAGTACTATAAAAGCAGAGATGAACTTCATTTAGAGTCTTAATGGATCTTCAAGACATCAGCCAAGAAGCTTATTCATTTTTCAGGGAGTTGCTAATAGTTCAGAAAGTGATAATAAAAAGTGATAAAAATTTTCTTTTAGCTTCTACATATAAGCTTGTCTTCTGCATGTGGCTTATTTCACTTAACATAATATTTCCCCTTTGAGTCAGTTTGCTGCCAATGGCAGGGCTCTCTTCTTTAGATGAATAATGTGTTTCCAAGTGTATTTGCTTTACTGCATCCATTCATCCTACGGAGGCCACCTAGGCAGATTCACGATCTGAGCTATTTTAAATAACCCCACATATATACAGGCATGTAGTAACTTTTGGGAACGCTAATGTCATGTTATTTGGCTGTCTACCCAAAGTGAGATACATGGCTCATGTGGCAGATTCATTTTCAATTAAAAATTTGGAATACATTAATTATGTTCATTTTGAGAAAAAGTCTCACTATAGAGGATGATGTGAAACTCAGAAACTCTCTCCCTCAGGCTCCCATATACAAGGACTGTAGTCAAGGGTTACATTATCCAAAACATAGAATTTTGAACTAAAACATTCGCAGTTCAACCTAATGGATGTAGCAGTTAAATTTCCACCAAGCCTGTGTAAGAATTCACTTCACACACATCCTTGACAACATGCATTGTTTGGCTTTTTGGAACGTTTCCCTTTTTAAAAAAATAACTGTCATTCCAACTAGAATGAGATCATATCTTCTTGTGGTTTTGATTTGAATTCACCTGATAGCTAATGAAACTGAGCAATTTATTTCATATTTTTAAGTGTCTACCTGTATTTCTTTGGGTAGGGTAATTGCTATTTGAATTATTTGCCTATTTTTCATTGCAAAAATGAAATTAGAATGCTAATAACCCTTATGAAAGCACCAAAAAATGAAAAGTTGGGAATACATCTAAACATCTGTGAGTCACATAATGTTTTTATCAATAAGAAACTAACGAGTGAACAATGGTGATTCCATAAAATCAGATCATGCAAAATGTGTGATTATAATCACATAAAACCTGCTGTCTGATACTTTTACCCTCCAACCCTTCAATTCCCTAGAAGTTCTGTCCCCACAAAAATGTTCTTTTTTATTGCACCTACTGAGTTTACCTATAGTTGACTGTGTAAACAGGAATGTAGAGCTATTCATTGGAGCCCAGGGGGTTTTTAAATAGATAAAATACTGTTCCTTCCCAAGAATCTGTCAATCACCAATATTTGAGCAGGAACGGTAGGGTCCTGTGATTCCCTGCCTGATACATAATTAACTGCAGATAATCACAGTCTTTTATAGGCCCATTACAGGCAACCAGAGATGCTGTAAGGTCATGTAAAGCCATGGCCAGAAGTCAGCATTTTATAGTCCTTCACCCTACCTTCCAACTATCACATCCTTTCCTCTTATGTAGAGATTACTGAGCCTTAGAAAGTTTAAATGTTATGTTTAAACTTATTCTTAGTGTCCTAGACAACCATGTGTCTCTGCAGTCACCTCTATTCATCAAGAAGAGCGAAATCTGTGCTAAAAGCTGGTGACGTTTGTCTATAGTCAAAATTGTAACTATTTGGAAGGCGGCGTGGCACTGTGGTAGCTTACATAAGCAATGCTACTATCCTAGGGCTAGGAGTTCCTTAGTCATGACTTTTGACTGGATTTACAGTATCAGGCATTAATTTTTTTTATATATCAGGCTTCAGAACCAAATCAGAAGTACTGATTACCCCCATTACACCAGTGAACACATGCTGGCTGGTAATGATGGCACCACCATTTGTAGAATTCATGGCTGAATAACACTGTAGGTGCATTTTCTTGTCTGCTCATCCCAGAAGACGATATAGAGCCTTCTAACGCTATCATAGCTACTAATCAGGGAGGATGCTTTCAGCTCAGTTTCACTTTGATTTCTGTTATTTGTAGCCAACATATACAGAATCTTCAACAACAGAGTTTTATCACTAAACTCTGATGGGAAACCAAGAGATATGGAAAGATCTTCTATGGGTTTAGGGGTATCTGAGGTCTTGTTGAACACCAGTGTGTAAGGATGTATTTAGACATAATTTTTTTCCTCCAGCCTCCAAATAGCAACACAGAGATTTATTATTAATTATAAAATCTTGACCTTAGCCTAGGCTTGTCCCACCAGCCCT